>PVJX010003207.1:0-105266 GCA_004027295.1 Dolichotis patagonum | reverse complement strand
TAAAATAAGATGCCTCCAATTTGTTATTTTAGGAATGTCTGCTATCTTGAAACTCCGCCAGTTGGAGACAACCTCTGATGTCAAGGAACTTCCTTCTTTGAGAAATGTGGTTGGCTTAGAATTACTTCAGTTCCCCAGTTTTGCCAAGTGTGCTTGCTTTGAACCAAGAGTTAAATCATTTTATCCTTGACAGTAAGGAGTAGTAAGCCAACTTATATTTAGGTCAATACTTTCAGAAGGGGGGGGACCTGCTAAGATGGAATTAATACTGCTTTGTAACATTTTCCTTATATCTTCATTTGAGTTCGAGGCACTCTTGACTTCAAACATACAAAATTAAGTAGAGAAGGCTCAGTGATTACTTGCACATCTGCATTTTCAGGGTTCTTCCCGAAATGGACAAAAAACCTTTTCAAAATGACCATGTGATAAAATGTTGGAGTAGAGGGGAAAAGAAGAGTTAGGTAAAAACAGTAATTGAGTAAAATCTGAAGAAAGAGTGTTCTGACTTATCCCAACAGGAAAAATGAGGATTTGTGCACCTTCAGCTTGATGGTGTTATTAGTAATGCCAGAGTCCTGTGTAATGGTAAATGTCCCTGCTTTTCCATTGTCTTGCTTTTCCAAATTGTTATAAAATTCTAACTCTACATATATATATATATATATATATATATATATAATATATATATATAAAATATATATATATACATATACATATACATATACATATACATATACATATATATATATATATTTTGCTATTTAATGACCAGATCTCTGGTAGGAAAATATATCATCTTGAAGACCTTAAATAAGCTAAATTACTTGTAAGTTTTTCCATATTGCCTTTTATCAGATTTTATTTCTCTATATAATTTCTAGTTTTTATTTATCTTATCTCTTTGACCAATGTCACTCTGCTAAAATTATCTTTCTGGCCAAGTGACAGAGTACTGGAAAAAAAAGCTTTCCATTGAATTCTATTTAAAGTTGCAACTGTAATGGGCCCGTAACATATAGTGAAGATTTGTTACTTCAATGTACAGTGTTAGGAAAACTGGTTATTTTTCTGTTTTATATTTTTCTAATGGATCTGAACAATAGTTTTACAGATTGTTGAATCTAGGGAGAAAAACATTCCACCCATGAATATGGTAATTGCTGCTTTACTTTTATTTAGGATTACAAAAATTCCAGCATCTTGGAATTCCAAAATATTGTAACAAGTATCAAAACCTTTAGTATCTAGATAAAAAAATTTGTACCAAGTTGTTGAGTCAAGGAAGACAAAACGATTCGGAGTACTCTGGGGGTATGATATGAGAACCATCTTTATATTTTTCCTGCTGTGTTTATACGATCACTGCTGTAAGGCTTAACTTTAGTTTTGGCTTGAAGTCAAACCACTGTGTGAACTCTTTAATCAAGATGTCTGGCACTCGGTAAGACCAGTACATAGAACTGTACAAGAGAATTAAGGGTCTTGATTGCAGGAAAGCTTAAGAGGTCTGATAATGTCAAAAAACATACCTCTGGTTCCTTTTGTTTATAGAGTAACTACAGTTTGGGAAAGAACCACAATGTAACAACTGATTAATTGAGAAAGTATATGCACTATGTTGTATGTAATTATAGCTTCCATGCTATGGTTGCTGAATAAAAAATCAAAACCAGTCTCTAAATGCTTTTCCTTTAGAGTAAAAATATTTTTCTATAATAGTTATTATATTTATAATTCCCATATATGTAGTTTTGTGATCTAGTTTGGATTTCATTTTAATCATAAAATAGTTTGGATTTATCTTGTTTTTTGCTTATTTAGGGTTTTTTTTTCCTTTTTTATTTTTACCCTATGACCTTCATTACCTGTAGCGGACATTTCAAGAAGGGAGGGGTCCTTTTGTACATTCTTGCCCAAGCTTGGAAAGGAAACCTAGAACACTACTCTTTCCACATTCCTCTGTCTCATACCTGGCTGGCAAACAGTGCTCACAACAGTGATACTGGATCTAAAATGAGACTCTAAAGAGCAGTGTGTTCAATCTGCTATCTATGGAAAAGTGCTGGCCAATCTTTAGATATTCCATTAGCTGTACTTGAGCAAGCAAAGGTCCTGTTCCTGATTCTGAGAGGCAAGCTAACAGGTGTCAGAGGTAAGTGACTTTTAAAGACAATATTAAGTGAGAAAAAAAGCATTAGAGGGTTTTTAAATGAGCTGAGGCTGCTCATCCAGCTTCCCTTGAGCAATAAAAAAGGAAAGTCAGTGCATTATAGTGGGTCAGTGAGGAAAGCAATGAAAAACCCCCAAGTTAGACAATGCTGACACTGGCAGTTTTTGAATGCTATTAAACATACACATGTACATCTGCACACACACACACACACACACACACACACTCACACACACACACACATTCTTTTTGAGAAATGTTTAATGGAGCACAATTAAGCAGTTTGTAGAACTGAATGACCTTTAAATTGCTGTAATCTTATGGGAAAACCTTTCATATGCAACAGCTACATTTGAAAGAACACTCCATGAAAATATTGTTACTAATTTAGCAGGGCATGCTAAACCATGTCATGTGTCTTGCTCCCCTTGCAGTCCTTCACTGCCAGAGAAAAGCTGAGATCATGAAAGATGCTGACCTCAAAAACATCAGTCAATCAAAAGCCATCACACTGTTATAATTCTAAAACAAATCTGGAGATTGGCAGAAAGGAGAAGCATAAAGTAGATAAAGCCTCAAACTGAAAAAAAAAAAAACCTAAAACAAAGGGAAAAGGAAAGAAGAAAATGGTTTTAACCCTTTGTCTTCTTTAAAAATAAAACCTCAGCCAAACCTAGTGGTGCATGCCTATCATCCCAGCACTCAGGAGGCTAAGGCAGAAAGGAGCGATGTGAGTTTGAGGCCAGCCTGGACTACAAAGTGAGATTAAGACTAGCCTCAATTGCATAGTGAGAGCTTGTCTCAAAAAAGACAAAACAAAGCAATAAAAATAAAACCTCAGGTTGTAGGAGTAGCTCAGCAGTAGTCACACACTTAGTGTGGGCACCCGGAGACACACACAGTCCTTCAGAGTACAATATGTTTATTTTCTGTTTTACCTACTCTCATTCTCATTGTTGGTTTTGCTGTGTAGCCCAGGCTGGCCTCAAATTTGTGGCGATTCTCTTCACTTAGCCTTTCTAGTCCTGGGATATATATATATATATATATATATATATATATATATATATATATATATATATATATTTAACAAACCAAAAATACTGAGGGGTTGGGATTTAGCTCAGTGGCATAAGTGCTTGCCTGGCAAGCGTGAGGTCATGAGTTCAGTCCCTGGTACCAAAAAAAAAAACAGAAAACTTGGGTGTCACAGTCAACCAAAAATACTATTGAGGAAACATACAGAGTGGTGGCTTCAGAAATTAGCCTTGAATCAAGGGTCAATTTATCCCTTAAAATTTATATTTTGAATAAAATAGAGACAAATCTACAGAAGGCACAGTATAATGAACTCAATTCTTTTGCTTTATGTAGATATTTTTATTTCAATTTATATTTGTAACTTGTTTTCTTGCTTATTACTTTGACTGGTTTACATGAGAGTAGGTTGTAGACATGACAATTCTTTCCTAAGTACCTCCATGTGTATTTCCTAACAACTAGGAGATATTACCCCTTCCAAGAAATGTAACCTTTATACAATTGTACCATCCCATGAGGCAGGAAGTGTAGTACATGTTCAGCCCTCTTTAACGCTCCCAGGAATTTTCTTTAGGGTGTTTTTTGCTTATAGATTTGTTTGTGAATTTGAAACCCAATTAAGTGTTAAGCATTACATATAGTTGTCTTTTTTCTTCAGCCAACTTTGTTGGTACTGGGGATCAAACTCATGACCTTACACTTGCCAGGCAGGCGCTTATACTGCTGAGCTAAATTCCTGGCCAGAGCCAACTTTAAAAGTGAGCATATTCTCACTTTTTTCTTTTAGCTTTTTTGATACTGATTTTTTAAGAGATTAGGCTGTTGTTATATAAAATGCTTATTATCAAGATTTATTTGATCTCTTCCTCACAGTTAGATTTCTATTTGGTGACGCTATATGCTTTTTGTTGCATCTCACCAAAGGACACATAGTGTAACCTTTTCCCACTGTTGGCAATGATCATTTTGGTCACTTGGTTAAATGGTGTCCAAATTTCTCCACTGTAAAAAGCCACTTTCTCCTTTTGTAGTTAATACTACATATATCTATAGAATGAGATGAGACCTTGTCAATAATGTATTCAAAAATCTTTCACTCAATATTTTCAACATATATTTAACAAGTTTTGTTAAATTTATTACAACACTGAGGCTGAAAAATAATGACTTCTATCCCTTTTCTGGGTACACAGAAGTATTTTTCTGTGAGAAAAAGATTTTTAGCTTTCTTCTTTTTTTTTTAGAATCATTATTTGGGGCTGGGAGTGTAGTCCTATGCCTTATGTACATGAGGCCTTGTGTTTGATCCTCTGAATAAAGATTTAAAAAAAGAGGGGGATCATTATGAAATTCTAGATTCTTTTTGAGGCTCCAAGTATCCAAATTTGACCAGTTGGAGCCCTAGAAAATAAACATTTTATTTGGAAGCGTTCTCAGTACTTGTTTGTAATTTCAATAAATATTTTCTTTTTTTATTTTAAAGGGAACAAAACAAAACAGAACATAGCAGATCAGAACAAAACAATGCAAGCAACACAGGATTTCAAAACAAGACAACAGAGAATCAACAGTGGCTACCATAATGTCTCTTGTTTTCTTCAAAATAGTTGTCCACATCTTCACACACAATGAATTCAAACAAAACAAAATAGTATAAAACCAATCACAACAATTTCAACTATTTTTTTTAATGTAGGGATTACTTTCAATGTCGTGACTAAGTCTTTCTTTTTTCTAAATAGAGCCATAAGTGAATAGCCAGGGTTTATTGTTATATGCTTAATAACATCTTTCATTTGTTGTAGCAACCTATCAATGGTAAGTCAATAACTATAAAATGTACTGAATTAAATGAGAGTGTTAGTGACATTGCATACCTGTGTCCTGTTTTGAAAAGACTTAAGAACAGGGCTGGAGATTTAGCTCAGTGGCATAAGTACCAGCCTGGCAAATGGGATGCCATGACTTTGATGCCCGGTACGAAAAAAAAAAAAAAGACTAAGAACAGTAATTGACCTTCAGTGAAAGTTAATTGAATTCATTGAATTAATAATAAAACTAAAATGTCAAAGTCATGAAACGTAAGACAAAAGATTAAAATTATAAATATTAAGGGCCTAGTTGTATAGAAATAAAAGTTCTTTTGCTATTCATAAATGATTTTTACATTGTTGTTACAACTTGAAATTTCTCAAAGTTGTTATGAATAAAGTTTAGAGAACAGTCTTTCATTAATTTTTCCTGATTTGATTTCACAGAGGATATATAATAGAACCACAATTAGTAATATGCTCTAAGAGTTCTTTTGGTTTAGCACATTGGTAAATGAATAGTCCTTAGTTCTTAACAAGTAACATTGCTTCCAAGATCCATAGTTCTTTACGAAAGCCTTGTATATCTGGGATGACAAATTGGCTAATTACAATTTAGAAGATTTTCTTAGAGAGTTTTTTTTAATAACATTAAGAAAATTTAGAAAAAGTCCCAAAAGAGAAAGGGTGGATTAATATATAAACATTATTTCTGTGAAAAACTGTAAGTGAAAACTGACAAATAGATGCAGTCATATGCATTTTGTATAGTTTAAAAAAACTACCTCTAACATAAATTTACATTTAAAACCCACACATAAATTGTGTCATTGTGGATTATCTACAAAGTGGGTAATATACTCATGGATTATTCTGGGCTGACTGTAAATAGCTTAACCCAGCAAGGATACTTGATCCTACTAGAGGGTAGTAAATCACTCACTTCTTAGAGGCTTAGAATTTTTTTCAAGCCACTGTCACTCCATCTAGTGCATGGAAAGAAGTAATTTCTTCTTCCAATGTTTCTTTTGCATATCAATTGAAGTTATTGCATTAGTTGATACAGCTAATAAACTACACTAGTTTGTAAGGCAAAATAGAGCCTTACTGCATTAATACAATATTTATATGAAAATAAAGTTTACTAAAAATCACAGACATTATATAAAGAAGGATGGAAAACTACACAGTAGTCTTTTAATAGATGCCAGAGATGCATAAAGATATAGTAAGCAGTTTCAATTTATTATCTATTTTACTACAACTAGCAGTGGGGTTCCTATATATTTTAGGGAAACATTTTCAATAACATTCTACAAACTGACCCCCAGATTGCTGGTCTCACATAACATCCTCTATTAATTTTCAGGCCTTGAGGTGTGGTTTATTAAATTAGGGATACAGCCTACCAAATTAATAAATTATTACTGTGGAGACACTCTTGTCTTCTGAATGTATAAATACATCGCTTAAATGACTCTCAGGGAATAATTTACACATGAAGAGGCTCTGGTGGTTAAAAGAGCCTTGTGCGTTTCTTATCTGTGGAAATAGTTCTTTAAGTGGATATCAAAGCAATTGTTTATTTCAAAGTAGTCATAATTCTTACTCTTCTGGCATTCCCAACACATTGTAACATTTTGAAAAAAACTGCATAAGAAACAGGGAAACAGTTCCAATTTAGTGTCTTCATTCATAATCTGGAAAAGCTTAGCTTACTTTCATTATAAGATTTATGTTTTCCTCCAAAAGAATTACAATAAAGCGAATATGGAAAATACTTGAGATCAAAAAAAAAAAAAGGAAATTGAGGAATTAGCTGTGGTTGTCAGACAGATATCCACCTCCTTTTTGAAGCATTAAAGGTGGAATTCAGGGAAACTACACCTAGTTTCTAATCTTGTGCTAGGGTTTTTCTCATCCTTGGGCTGGTTATATCAGATATCTGTGCCGCTTGTTTATGTGAGACACATATTTCTACCTCAAATTTAGGCATTATGAAGTGAAAAAGGAAATAATTTTGGTGAAATTTTCCCCTTGGGTTATAAACCCTGCAATAGCAGAAAGCCTGTCATTCTTACATTTTTAGAGCCTAATACTCTGAGCCTGATGCTCTTGTGCCTGATGCATGGAACAGTTTTTGTGGATGCCGTACAAAGAAAAAGCACAATGTTACTGGGGGAAAATCCTTAACTAGTTTGAGTGTAATGCACATTTACTGTCTTTCCTATTACTCAGTTTTCCAAATGCATCTTCCCCTCCCCTCAAATTCAAACACAAAGGATGAGCAATTAATTTTTATTGAATATGTGCTTCAATAATCTATCACAAGAAACAAACTTTATTTTAACACTTTAATAATACTTTAAAGGCCCTCTTTTTGCTCTGCCAGAAAATCCAAACTGGCTTCACCTTCCACATTTTTTTTTTTTCTTTTTTTATGGTACCAGGGATGAAACTCAGAACCTTGTGCTTACCAGGCAGGCACTGTGCTGCTGAGCTATCTGTCAGACCCCTCCACTTCCAAATTAAACAGAACAATTGCAAATGAAAATGCTGGAGCCATAAATAATTGTTTTAAGGCAGTGATGATGGTAGTTGTAGTGATAGTGAACTAAGAAAGTCACAGAGGTTGTGGTTTTTTATTATTTGTCACCATTTTTACTGGATTTGATGTCAATTGCTTTTGTGCTGTCCAAGCTAGCCCCATGGTTCTTCATGCTGTTGTATGCATTATAATATAGTATGAATTTTGATAATGATCTAGGGGAACGAAATTCCTGAGCTACTGTATGTCCTATATGAGTTCATGTTCTCTAAAATTGAAGAATGAATTTTAGGGACAGTAGAGGTTAAGAGCAGAGATATTTACTGAGAGAAAGAAAGCTTCTGTCTGAGAGACAGACAGAAGGGGTCCTGAATGGGCTGCTGAAGATTCTGTACTTCCTTGGGATTTTTATAGAGTTTATGAGGTGAGATGGGTCTAAAGTGGGGAAAACTGGGAAAAGGCAAAAGGCAGATGGGCATGAGGTGGGACAGAGGTGTGGTAAACCAATAAATTTAATTGTTCAGGTAAAATTGACCAAATCAGGGACAAATGGGGAAGTGAGTAACGTAGCAAGTGAGCATTCTTATGTATCAGTGACTGCTCCTATAGGGGGTTGGCATGGTGACTCCTGGCTTCTCAATGTAATCCATACCTAATCCCTAATGTTTATATTTAGGGTGTGGTTGCATTTGTTTTGTTTTCTATCTTGAGATCTGGCTCAGAGCAAGAGGTATGTGTCTCCTCTAAGGTCAGAAGACATTTGGTCCTCTGTGCCTGCTTCGTCACGGGCCCAGCCTGTCTCACTACCTCTGTAACAATAAGATAATTACTCTTTGGATAAGTAGATTGTTTGGCCCTTCATTTTATTTATTTTATTTTTTTGAGACAGGGTCTTGGTATGCTTTCAAGATTGGCCTTGAACTCACCATAAAGCCCCAGTTGGGCTGGAACTCAAAGTAATCCTCCTGTCTCTTGAGTGCTGGGATTATGGGTGTGCATTTGGTATTTAGCATTGACATTAATTTTAAATTTGTTTGCATAGTTGGGTGTGGTGGTACATTCCTGTAATTCCACCACTCAGGAGGTTGAGGCAGGAGGATCACTGCAAATTCGAGATTGAATGAGTTCAAGACCACCTTGAACTACATAGTGAGAATCTATCTCAAAATAAACATTATTTGAAACATATTTTCCAGAGGCTGTTTTTCACGTTTGTATCTCTCATAAAGTGTGAAAATCTCCAGATATGTTGGATAAGTAATTATCTGTTACTGCTAATTTGATTGCTTTTAACAGTCAACCTATTAAAATAGGTTAAATAATAATCTGAAAGACTAGTATAAATTCCTTTGTTTAAAGTTGAACCTAGAGTATTTAAGATTTTCTTTCTTTTCTCCCAGTGCCAGTCTTTTTGTTATAAAGGGGTCACTTAAGGACTTCTGTGGAAGGGATCCGTGCGCCATCTACTGACGAAATTTAAATTTCTAGTGTCTGGAGATAGGGAATTGCGCTTGGGTTGAGAAAAGAGTTTGGTTATTGGGGAAAGACCCTCTCAAAACTCTTTGACTTATTTGTGATTACTAAAATAAACCTGAATTTTAAAAAGTAATAAAAAAGACATTAGTTTCTCACGTGAGTTCCTTCTAGAGAGGCTCCCAAAAGAGCAAGGTAGACACTGAGAAAACTAGCCCAACACTGAAATCAACTCAAATGAGAATTGGACTGTTTTTTTTCACTTGAGCCCTAACTCACATTCACTACTACTGGTTACTGCTTAATGGAAAATGGCTTTACTGATGAAACATCAGTTAACCTTCCATTTTACTATTAAAGACTTCAATTAAAGACTTCTTCCAAATTTGATTACAATTTTTTTTTTAAATCGGTACCAGGGATCAAACTCTCGACTGCCTGCTTGCAAGGCAGGCGCTTATGCCGCCGAGCTAAATACCCAGCCCCCAAATTTGATCATTTTATAAAAGTTTAATGGGCAGTAGGTAGGTTCACCTGTTACATAGATACTCCACATATGTAGTTTGTCTCTCTGTATGTAAACTTAATTTTTACATGCACACTGACTCAGCTACACATACGCCTAACAAGACAATGTGCACTTAAGTGCATGTGATATGGACTTAGGTATATGTAGAAGATGACATGCAGTTACATTTTGGGTTGAGAAATCTGGGCCCATAGACTTGGATTAAAATGTCTCTTCCCTCAGTTGTTTTTTCCTCTTTATGCTAAATTCTGTAGAAGGAAGAATTGGGATTTTTCAAAAGAATATGATTTTCTACTGTAACTGGGTGAATTTTAGGGGATCAAACTACTATAGCTGGAGGCTTGCTGGCTGGGATATTAAAGTTGGCTTGAAGTGGTCTGATCTGATTCTCATTATCTTTGTGTAAGCAGCGGGTAGAACTGAACATTCATAGGTAGCAAGGAACCCCAAAGCCGCAGAAAATTTCCTTCCCAATTTTCTGTTCTCATCAATCCAAGGGCCAAGAAAGCCTTGCTTTGCCGGTGTTAAGAAGGGAAGAGGTACAGAAGCAAGAAAGTTGAAGAACAAAGAGGAAAAACAAGAGGGAGGGCAGAGAGAAAGAAAAGTTTAGAAGTTGGGGGAGGTGAAGGAAAGAGGAGGTTAAATAAAAGAATAAGGAGGGCTGGCGATTTAGCTCAGTGGCCTAAGTGCCTGCCCAGCAAGAACGAGGTTATGAGTTCAATCCCCGGTACTAGAAAAAAAAAAAAAAAAAAAAAGAATAAGGGCTTTATTTAACGAACCAAAGTCAAACCCATTTTTCATTTTCATATCAATCATCATCCGTTTCCCTTTTAAAGGTTGTCTTCATATTTAAAGGAAGCCAGTCAGTACTCTTTGCCAACCCCACGCTTGTCAGCGCTCTTGTGCCCATTGCCACCAAGACAAAATACACCTGGAGTGGGAACACTTGAAGAGAGCGAGTCTGGGAACGGCCCTCCGACTGGTTAGGCTCCGTCACCCGGGAGCCTAAATGGATTAATACTCAGCGATGGATTACGCTCACTGTCACCACTATGCCTAAAGATTATAATCCAATTTACGCACATTACAATCAGTATTAACTTTATCTGCTATTTTAAGGCTCCCAGTAGCCCCGTGCGTCCTCAGAGGACAGTCCTCACGTTCTGATGCAACCGGCAGGCTGTCTGAAGGGGAAGCTCCCAAAGAAAACAACTGCAAGCCTGGTCCCCAAGGGTGGGCCGGGCACTCCCAGGTGTCCAGCCTTACCTGGGCACCGCTTTGTGAAGCTTGCCAGGCCAGGATTACCAGCGCTGGAGGGGTTCCCTGGGAGGGAAAGAGCCTTCTTGAGCTAACCGTCGTTCATTTCATTTTAAAATTTTCTGTAGCGGTGGCAGAAGGGCGGAGAGGAGGGGAGAAGGGCGGAGAGAGAGGGGAGAGGGCTTTTGAGCGCACTGAGAAGGGGGCCTGGAGTTCGCGACGGGTTGTAACAGCCTCAGCGATAGCCGTTTTGATGCTGCGTTTTTTTTGTTGTTGTTTTTTTTTGTTTTTTTGGTAGGGCAGCATTTCTCTCCCTTTCTCTTTAAATAAGTTTGTTTGGGTGTGAGTTCTTGTCTTTTCAGCACAAAACCACAAAAATACGTGGTGGAAAGTAAAAGAAAGCCCACTCCCCCTCCTTCCTCGAACGTGGTAACTGACGCCAAAGACTTGATTTAACGCCCTTCTCCGGCTGCTGGGGGCTCTAGGCAATGGCTACATTCCAGCAGTTTTAATCCGTTTTTTATTGTAAGGCAAACGGAGTTTACACAGGGGCTGGGCCGGCTCCGCAGCTGGCTGCTCCCCCTCCCTCTCCAGCCCCCAGCCCTCCCCGCCTCGGCAGGAACCTGTTACTTTAAGCGAGGCGTTCCAGTGTGGCGCTGCGGGCCTCGGGGTTTCGGGAGGTGGCCGCTGATTGGCTCTTTCGAGCTCCCCCTGGCTCGCCCGCTCGGCCTCCCCGCGCGCTCCGCCCCGCCCGCGCGCCTTCCCTCCGCCCCGAGAGGCTTGGAGCCCGGTGTCAGGCGCCACGGCGCATGCTCGGGAATCATCCTCTGGCCCTGGAGCTGCTTGCTTCGGCGGCTGCTGCTTTTGCTTTTGGAGCTGAGTTTAATAAGCGAGCGAGCGAGCGGGCGCGCGGGGGCAGGGGGGGCGGAAAGGCAGAGAATGTCCGCCATCTACCCTCCGCTCCTGGGCGCGCTCTCATTCATAGCAGCCTCTTCATGAATTACAGCTGAGGGGGCGGGGAGGGGGGTACCACACAACACCCCAGCAAACCTCCGGGCCCCCAGGCATGGCTAGCTCGGTAAGTACATGCAAAAATAATAATAAAAGGCCTCCCCCTCCTTCCTTCCTCCTTCGCCCTGCGCCGCCGCCGCTGCAGTCCAGACAGCGCCAGCGCTGCGCGGCTCCAATTAGAGAAAGGTTGGTGCGGCTCGCAGGGAGCTGCCGCCTCTCCCTCGGTCTCCGCTCCCCTCCTCCCCACCCCCCCGGCGCGCGCGCACACAGACACACACACACGCGCGCACACTCACACACAGACACACTCGCCCCTCCACCCCCCGCGCCGCCCGCCCTCCCTGCTCGCCTCTTCGCAATCACGAGAAGCGCACTCACACACTCCTCGCTCACACGCGCGCGCTCACACACACTCACACACGGTGGAAGGAGGCGAATAATAACTCAGCCATATTTCAGCCGCCGCCGCCGCCGGGAGCTGCGGGCACAGTCCGGGGAGTCGGCGAGCAGCCTCCGCGCAACGCCGCGGCCGCTACGATGGTGCGTTCCCCTCGGCGTGTGCGCGGTGCCGGCGAGTGCGGGCTGACAGCGGCGGGGCTGCACGCAACTTTGCCCCGGCGCCGGGCGGAGCGCGAGCCGAGCCTCCGCGGTGTCCGCCCGCCGCCTCGCCGGCCCGAATTCTCATTTTTATTATTTTTGGGGGGAGGTAGGAGGTACTTTGGGGCCACTTTGGCTATTGAAAGAGTGGCGCGGGGGGACTGTTGAGCTAGCCTCGCCGATCGCGTGGGGCTTTTCGCGGGGGGTGTGCGCGCGGGTGCTTCAAGTTACGGATGCCTCGGCGTGTTTTTCTGCGTGTGTGTGTTTGCGTGTGACGACGTCTCATTTTCGTTGTGCACGAACCCCGTGTTAAAAGCACGGGAGTTTGTGCCCATCAGCAGAGGCTGCCCGTAGTTTCCATTCCGCCTGGCACAGCGCTCCACACGCACGCACACACACACGTACACAAAGACTTCCTCGGCGTGTGCCTGTCGCCGCGGTACTTTCGGGGAGGGGACTCGCCCGGAATCCCCCGCTCCCAATGGTCCCAGCCACCTCCCCTCCCACGCCTGGAAGCCGCCCCGGCATCGCTTCCTAATTGTCTTCTAATTTGTTACCGATGCATTTGTAGTGGAGCTTGTCGGGGCTGAGTGTGTTCCCCCGCCCGACCCCTTCCCGACTGGGGGTAACATTCCGTTACAATCCTGGTCTGCGTGGATGCGGGGCCCCGGGCCGCGTCGGCCCGGCACCGTATATTTGAGGGTGTGGGGTGTGCGCGCCCACACGCGTGAGACGTGGGTGCAGAGGGCACTGCCGTTTCCTTTTATGTGCGTTTCAAGGAGGAAAAAAAATGTCAGGCGCAGTGTTCAGTACCGAACGGTCGCCTTCCTGTTGTTCACGCTGTCTCTCCTCCCCCTGCCCGCAGTGTGCCGTGCAGGTGAAGCTGGAGCTGGGGCACCGCGCCCAGGTGAGGAAAAAACCCACAGTGGAGGGCTTCACTCACGACTGGATGGTGTTCGTGCGCGGCCCGGAGCACAGTAACATACAGCACTTTGTGGAGAAAGTCGTCTTCCACTTGCACGAAAGCTTTCCTAGGCCAAAAAGAGGTAGGGTTGCAATACAAAAGAGGCTTGATAAAAATGTCTTTGCTAGGCGAGGAAACAATCGCTGGCCCCGGCGGTCCCGCTGCCCGGCTCCCCGCCCTCGCGTAGCTCTAGCCCGCGTGGCCTGGGGACCAGGGGGTGCGGCGGCGCCCGCCAGGTCCCTGCTGCTCCCTTTGCGCAAGAGCGACTTCGGGTTCGTGAAAGACACCGCAGAGAAAGGACTGTCAGGTGTCGGCTGTTTATTCATCCCAAGCCAGTCCTCATCAACTCTCTGGGGTTAGCCGCGGGTTCTGTGGGGAAGGTATAATTAGTTGTTGGGTTTGGAGGTTTGGGAGTGGCGGGAATAAACAGTTAACACCCCCCAATCCCAGAGAAATAGAAATTTACCTGTGTTGTTAGCAAGGAATGCATTGGATGTGATTATTGTTCCATCTTGAGAATTCTGTTTAGGGTCTTTTCTGCCTTCCCTTCTATGCGTGAAGCACTGAATGCCAGTTGTCAAAGACTTCTGGGGATTAGGCATTGCCACACCCCACCCCAGTCTCGATTTTATTTAGTTGGAGGGCTTCTGCCCTCTTTCCCCCATGATGCTTGACAACTGCTTAGATTTTGAAGGACGGTTGTGAAGTGTCTGCTAGATGTGATCCGCAGAGAGAGCGTTTCTTCAAAGGTTGCAAGCTAAGTTTCAGAGAAACGATGTGTGTTGTCTGTGTCTTCTGCCCTTCCCCACCTTGGGTCTTACTCTTGGAGTCCAGTTTGCACAGTCTGGCTGAGCTTCTGCAGTCGGAAACATTTTCCAAAACACAGTAGGACAGCTTTGGAAAAGAGAAAAGAGGTTCGCTTGAAAAGAAATTTAAAGGGGGTTTGAGAAATCTTTGTTTCTGTCTCTGGAAAGCTACTGTCTGGTTGTTTTAGTTGGATTAGTGGAGGTAACAGTACAGATACAATAAGGTGCTTTGTTTGTGAGCAGGTTTATTTATCTAAGTTGACACAATGGTTAGTAGTTATCTTCCATTTGATCCGTAATCTTTATTGGCATCTAGAACTCCTGCAGTTTCTTAGAGTAACATCATAATAAATCCATTCTGCTTAGAGCTATGTGGAAATTATTGAACATTCAGGGATTGAATAAAGAAAGGAGGTGGCAGAGTCTGTGTTGGTGCTTTCCAATGTTCATATAATGGGAAAGAGGTTTGCATTTTTGTGCCTTTAGTGATTTGGTTTGTAGCACCTCTTGAAAGCGTAAACAGTTAAATTCGATGGGCTTTGTCGGATGGTCAATAAATGCAACCAGCTCCTAGTAGAAGGTTAAGAGTAACCTGCCTGGCTTATAGGAAATAACATTTAGTATTTTATATCAAAATATAGGTTGGAATATTATACTTGGTTTTTCACTAAAGCTGTGTTAAGGGTGAACATTGTCAAGTTTCTGTCACTATAGCAAACTGTCACGATGTTTCTTGGAATCTTTTTCTATGTGTCTGTAGAGCCACTGCAGAGGAATTTAAACAAAAGAAACCACCTTCTAAGATCCTGGGTATACACTGTTGCTGCTACTTGGCTGCTATTCCCTTCAAGGTGAAATACACTTAACAAAAAGCAATATTTATTATATTAGAAAATTAACTCAGTTGGCAGATGTGGCTCTTGAGGTAACTTTGTTTAGGCACCTTAACAATCAGCAAATTGGCCTTATGAAATTAGAGATGATCAGCCTCTTCTGTATTTTACCAGTGTTTCTCTGCTTCAGTGGGTGTGTGTGTGGCGAGATTTCCTTTTATTTCCTGTACTTAATGATTTTCTGTCCAGCCTGAGGGAACGTGAGGGTGCTGCCCGCATGGCCCAAACCTGGGAGTTGTAGGTGTGGTGAGCAGTTTGCTAACAGGGATGCCTGAACCTCTTTAGTGAGGGATGCCTGTTGGTTGGTCTCTACAATTTTTATTCTTAAGTGAGGAGGGTCTTAATGCAGTTTATAAGCCATTGTTTTAAAGTGTTTATTTTTGGATTTTTATTTGTATGTGTGGTTCCCATAATGTGACAAGTCCTGGGAAAAATGCCAGTTTACATCGCCCAGGAGAGACCTTGTCATACTGTAATTACACATGATTCAGATTGCAAGAGAAGGTTTCTCTGTTCATTGGCAATAGTTAGCTGTGAGTTCAGGCAGTACCAAACATGCCATTTAATCCTGGTACTTGTTACTATTTTGATTGTGAATCTTTCGAAGTGGTAAATAAATGCAGAATAAGAAAGCCAGACATCTCTAAAGCCACTTCTAGTAGTACCTCTTAAGGTGTAGTGTTTTGTGATGTGGATTTATAAGTGATGGGATACAATTTCAGTCATTTGAGATGGGAGAAACTACAAAAATGAATTTGAGGGAAAACCTGAGTATATTTGAAAGAATCACTCATCCTTGACACTGTAAATGGCTATTAATAGTGATGAGTTAAATCACTATTTACAGTAACTGATAAGTACAGATGAACTTTAGGACTGAACATGAGCTGCTTAGCCATGAGATGGATGAGTCTGGTTTTATAAATCTTTGGTTTAGAAAGGCAAATTGATTTTCAGGTTGATTTCCTTTTCTTTGCAATAATAGTATGTGAACTTGTTGAGGAAGAAATTATAGTATTTCAACTTGTTGCTGAATAGGAATTACATATATCATCTCAGAATTGAACTGATTGGATTTGAATTAATGAGTCTGTCAAAAAAGATGTGTGAGAGGTCTTCAATTTAAAACTACTGGTATAAAGTCCTACAAAAAGATTTTGAAGAAAAGTGAAGCCTACTAACCAATAGAGAAAAGGCAGATCAGAGTTTGAGGCATTTTAAAATTATCTACACTTTCAAGAAAAGACAGTATCTTGTTTATCACTATTGAAGTTTTATACTAATCTGATAAGACTAAAATGAATAATCACATTCAAAACATTTTATTTAAAGTATTAATGTTTTCATTTTCAATATGACATGAATTTCAGTGAACTTTCCAATTACAGCCATCCTACTAGTGCAGTCTGTTCCATTGACATTTATGGTGTGAAATCTGCTTATTATTTTATGTAAGCTAATTTGGTCACTGGTATGACTTAAAAGCTTTTTATTTGTAGTCCTTAGTCCTTTGAGTGGGCAGATAAAGCATAATAAATCCATGCTTACAAGGTTCTTTTAAGTGTTTGAGCCTTGCTTCATTGCACTGTCCTGATTTGTGTCTTCCAAAATAATTTGGATAATTTTTATGTAGCTACCTAAAATTCAAGGGGTTAATATTTAAAGTTTTGTGTGTACCTGGTTTATTTCATCTTCTGTGACATTTAAAAGGTATAAGAAAAAATAAGAGATGGGCAAATGCTATTTGTGTAGGGTGCTGACTGGAGTTAAGATGACAAGTGAGAACAGTCTTACTTGTCATTTTGAAGCTACCAAAATGTAATTTCTGAAGGCACTACATTAGTGGAGGAAATCTCATATGCAGTTGGTTAGCATGTAAATTGGGCATGGGCATTTTGGAGGACATTTGGGAAAATCTATTAATATTTTTAATGTTTATACCCTTTACAGCAAGTTTACTTCTAGGAATTTTGTGACAGATGCGACTTTACAAACACAAATTTCAGCGTATTTCTTGGGACTTTTTTTGTAATAGCAAAAATTTAGAAGTAAGTCATATATAAGACCTTAGTTGGGTATAGTTAAATGATCTATATAAAGTGGTAAACCTATCTGTAGTTCTTAAAGAGGTATTATGTAAAATAAGACAAGTTGCTAAAGTCTTTTTTTTTTGTGGTACCAGGGATCGAACTCACGACCTTGCGCTTTCAAAGCAGGCACTTATGCCGCTGAGCTAAATCCCCGGTCCTAAGTTGCTAAATTCATGTGACTCCATTTAAGAAATGACCTTTTCCAGATAAAAAAATACAAGTATGTGTGCCTGTGTATAAGTATATAAGCAAGCACCAGACTCTTTACCAGTAGTTTTCTTCATTGGGTGCTTGTGGTATTGGTGGTATGAGATTTCATTTAAAAAAACTTATTTTTTGTGGTACTGGGGGTTGGACTCAGAGACTTTGTATGGAGCTGTATCTCCTTCATTGTTTTTTATTTTGAGATGGGACCTTCCTAAGTTGCCTTGACTGGGCTCAAAATCGCCATCTTCCTGCCTGTCTCACAGAGTGCTGGGATTGCAGGCATCTCCAATATACCCAGCTGGGATTTATTTTTGTAGTGTTTGATTTGGAAAAAAGTTAATTCTGTATGTTTAAAACATTACAGTGAACACATAGTACTTTCTCAGACTGAAAGACAAAGAATCCAGATCAGTATAGAATATTGCCTGTTAAGCAGATGTTAGCATGTAACTGTATGAGTGGTCTTTAACTGAAAGCATGATCTTGGGTAGATACTGTTGCATCCCCTGAAGGAGGAGGCAGGGTCGGGAATTAAACTGGTGTCCAAAGGCTGGTTTACCAGACTCTTTGGGTAATCTTGGGCAAGTTATTTCTGTGTCTGTTTTCTTCTCAGTTGTGTTATGAGAATAGTGATAGAACTACAACTTATATACATAAAACATTTATTTCCAAACTCATAGGTTTTATGGCCTTTTTATACTCTAGGACTCCAAAGAACTTTTCTGTGTAAATATTATACCTGTTAATTTTATTGCTTTAAAAATAAGACATTTGAGGCAGTATTTTGTTAAAAGATAAAAACACATTCCTATTAACATATAAATGTCATTTTAATGAGAAATAATTTTTTAAAACAACAGAAAATTAGTGTCTTTAATGTCTGGCTTCATATAGAAGACAACTGAATCCTCATATCTGCTTTTGTCTTCTGTTGTGTTACCACATCCTGTAGCCTCTAGAAAACTAAAGTAGTGAGGGAATGGATAAGGCATATCTCAGAGTTATCAAAGTTAGTTTTAACTTTGCCAGTCACCTGGATGGACTTCGAAGACACTGAAATTCCCAGATTGAGAACCTGGGAGAACCACTGTATTTAGCATCTAATCTGACAAAGATAAGTTGCACAATACTGCACATGGACACTGATGTGTTTAAGCGATTATTGTTAGTAAATTTTGATTTAGCATAAAAGGAAAAGATGGAGTGTCCAGTGTATTTGCCTCATTGCATTTCAGTGTAACAATTATTTAACACTTTTTTTCAGAAAAAGATAAAGTGGATGTTTCACTGGATGTGTCCATTCTGTAGTGTATTATACATTGCATTCAGAGGTCATTTAGACCCATTATTTTAGGTGGCTTTCAGTAGAACTACTTCTGTAGTATAAGCAGGGAAGAAGAATAAATTGGTGCCACGTGTGGTGGTACATGCCTGTAATCCTAGCACTCAGGAGGCTGAGGCAGCAGGAGTTTTGAGTTCCAGTCTAGCCTGGGCTACAAAGTGAATTCAAGGCCAACCTGAACTGCATAGTGAGACCCTGTCTCAAAAAGACAGAAAGAAAAAAATAGAATAAATTGGTTTGATAATTTTAATTTTGTCTTAATCATTTTTTTCTTTTCCTTGGTGTTTTGACATTGCTTTTCAATGAGCCCTCTGTGGAGCAACCTTAACCCCCTCCCTTTCCCTGTTTCTGATTGTTGGTTACAGCTGATCCTCATTATTCAATGTAGCCTTTACAGTTCTAAGATATAAAACTTTTCTTCCTCTTTTAAAATCTGTGGCGCTTTAAGTCTTTAAAAGAGATATCTTGGAAATTGGGAAATTCCATGGCATCCTTGTACAGTTGTGTCCTTTCTCATTCATTTTTATATGGAAGCGAAAATCATGCTTTTTCTAATTTATAGATTTGTATGCATTGTAGAAAATTCAAAACATAGAAATATAGAGGAATTTATTTGAAAATTTTCATAGATACCTGGAGTTAATATTTTGGTAGTTATATATCTATATTCATCTATTCTTATATATAATAAGTATTAATATTTAACATTAATTTGCTTAAGTGTTTTTGGAGCTCCTGCTGTGTGCTGAGTACATTTCCTGGTGCTAGAGATAAAATGCAGATTGAGTATTCGTACCTTCATGGAATATCATTTTAAAAAAAATTTAAAGAGATTAAAATAAAATGATAAAAGCAAAACAAAATAAAAACAATATAGGATTTCAAAACAAGATGATAGTTAACAGTGGTCACTATACTGCATAGTTATCTTCAAAATAGTTGCTCAGATTACAAGATACAGGCATGCAAAACAGATCAAACAATATGACTACTCAGTTTCTTTCCATAAACTAATAGAATTACTAGTAGAGTTATCTTAGTTTTTTACATTGTTGAATTTCACAGTATTATGTAGAATATAAATTTATTGTCCTTCATTGGACTTTACTACCAAGAAAGTAGTTGAGTAAAAAAAATACATATATTTAAAATTTTTAGATGCATTACCAAACTTCACCCCCAAAAGTATAAGCTTTCCTATTTATACTTATGTAGGGGCTGAGAATACTGTCTGTTTCCTCACATAGTGTGAGTACTGGAAATCTTTATAAAAATACCTCATTTTAATTTGCATTTATTTGATCAGTAATGCTACATGTTTTTTTATATGTATGTATATATGTGCATGTTTACTGTTTGTCTTTTGTAATGTACCTGCTTTGTGCCCTTTGTATTTCATGGCTGCTTTTCATTATTTCTCAAAATATGTAGAAAAATATGAAGAGTATCATAGCAAACAATAAAATCCCCATTTCCAAGAATAAACCAATGTTTAGCATATTTGTTTCGTTATGTATGTGTGTGTGTGTGGGGGGGGATTTAACTCTGGGCCTCGTGAACATTAGGTGAGCACTTTACCACTAAACTATACTCAGACCCCTGATTCTTTGTTTTGATAAAGGCTTAAGTGTTTCTAATGTAGCTAAAGTTTTTAAATGCTTTCCCACTTTTTCTTCTGGTATTTTAGCCTTTCATTCTACTTACCTACATTCGTGTATATTGCTTATGAGTGATAGTGTATCTTGAAATCAACATGAAGGGTATCATACTGAGGAGCAAATTTTTTGATTGATACATTTCATGTACCATAAAATTCACCATTTTAAGGTGTACAATTCAACAGTTTTTAGTATATTAAATGAGATTGTGCAAGCATTGCTGCTCTTTCATGCTGAACATTGTCATCAATGAATACTTTTGCATCTTTTTTTTTAACTCAACGTGTTTTTGAATCTATTCATGTCTCATCTGTAGGGTCAATTCATACTCTTTAATTTCTTCTTAGTAATTCATCATACATGTATGATGTATACTTTTTTGATCCCTTGTAATGAAATATGCAGGTCATTTTCTGTTCTAGATAGTGAGTCTCTTTGTACATGTTTCCTTGTGCAAATGAATAAAAGTTTGGACATAGGCCTAGAATTTGAGTCATTGGGTTGTAGGCATGTGCGTTTTCATTTGTACTAGACATTGTCAGATTGTTCTGCAAAGTAGCTTTGACAGTTTATACTCTGTCAGGAAATAAGCACCATTTTTCTCTGCATCTTTGCCAACACTAGCTATTTCAATGTTTCTTATTTTTGATATTTAGTTGAAATGTGTGTTTTTTTTTGTTTTTGTTTTCTTTATATTTCTCTAGTGCCTAGTAGGAAGCACTTTAAGCACTTATATATTTATTGGTCATTTAGATTTTTTTTATATCTTGTTTCTTTTTTTATAGAAAAACTAGTGGAATGCCCATCTTTTTCTTATTTATAGGATGTTAATCCTTTGTTTTTATGTTTGTTGAAAATGTCCCTTCATTTTCTGGTAGCCTAATTTATGGATCAGTTTGCCATATGAACATTTTAAGTCTTGTTAAATTGCTCATTTTATTTTGTCTTAAAGTCTTGCTTAAGAATGTAGCTGATAGGCCTGGAAATATGCTTACTCCACAGGTTCATATCTGCAGGGTATGTGTGGAATACCTGGGGAGAGATGAGTAAGAGGAGGAGGTTCCCTGGTTTTCAGTGTGCTGTGTCTTTGCCATAAAGCTGGAGAGGACACTTGAGATTCATGTGTTTATTGTCTTGTTTTACTTTTAATCAGAAGCCTAAAAATGTAGAGCGATCTTGCTTGTAGACATAATGAGTCACAATTGTGCCTGGGCAGAGATAACTAGTAATAAATGGTGGTCAGTGTTTACTTTCAAAATACTGTATTGAGTACTTACTCACTGGTATTAGCAGACAGTGTTCAACAGTAACTGCTTTTGTAGACATGATGTATGATTTAACTAAGTGGAAATAACTGTGGTAGTTGCCATTTAAGGGGAAAAGTTCTGTAGCTACTTTTCAGGCAAAATGTAATTTATATTATGGATTAATTTAAGATATTCCTTTTTAAATTAAATCATTAGAGAACATTGTGCTGAATGGTAGTTACCACCAGGTGTTCTGCCTCATCTTACCCTATGGAGGGATTTCAATACATGAAAGATACTAAACCTGGTTTTAAGCTACAGTGTTGTGTTACTTAATTCTTTTAAGTTGGTAAATTTGCAGTAGTTGAGGCCTGGAAAAAGCTACTATTACTGAATTTTTTTAAAAGATAAACTTGGGCTGGGTGTATAGCTCAGTGGCACAGTGCATGCCTGGCAAATGCAAGGTCCTGAGTTTGAGTCCCTGTACAAAAAAAAAAGGATTAACAATTGAGTTTGATTTAGTTGTTAGGCAGCAGTTAATAGTTAACTTTTTGGATAAAAACAGTGTACTCATCTTTTTTTTTTTTAATTAAAGGAAACTATAGTGCCAGGCATGGTGGCACATGCTTATAATCTCAGCATTTAGAGGCTGAGGCAGAAAGATCATTGTGAGTTCAAGGCCAGCCTGTACTATATGACAAAACCCTATCTCAAAAAAATCCCCAAAGAAGAAGAAAGAAAGCTATAACTTATTTTTCCTTCTGAGTCTAAGGTTGATTTACTTAAATTAACATTCATTAATGATTATCAGGGTGATTAGTTGAGTTTACAGTTATTACCTATGTTTGAAGATTGATATTATCAGAGCCAGATACATTCTTTTTCTATTTAAAGTATTTAATTTTGTCAAAACTAGATTTTTTGTTCTTTCAGTAGAATCCATGAGTTACTTTTCATCCTATTAATACCTGGCCAAATGTTGTGTGCATATATATTGATTTAAAAAACCAAGGGTTGGGGATTTAGCTCAGCAGCTCAAGCGCCTGCCGAGCAAGGTTATAAGTTTGGTCCCCAGTACCAAGCAAAACAAAAACCAAATATATATTAACAGTGTCCCAAAATGTTAACAACAGTGACCTAAAGAGAAGCAAGATTGCTTGCTTTTTAATGTTTCTGGACATAAATTTAGTTTGCATGATGCTTTTTACTTTTTGCAGGTTTTTATATCCCACCTCCTCTCTCTCCGAGGGTAGAGTTGGAAGAAGACTACTGTCTGATTATTCCTGGTCTTTCTTCATTTTCACAAACATTTAAACCTTGAGTCATCTCTATCTTTTATCCAAACTGCTTCATTAATATTCATTGTGGAATAATGAAAGCTTTCCTAGTATCGAAACACTTTCTTTTACCAAAATGTTTCCCTCCTTTTCTTTCTTAGCCCTATTCCTTTTATTGTAAGTAATTGTAGTGGCTCAGTGAAAAATCGAGAGTTGGAGCTATTAGGATGTAGTTGCTTTCACTGGGATAAGTTATTTAAATATTAACAGCTCAAGATTGTCATACTTTGCTCATTGTGTGACTTTTCCTGTATATGTACAGAAATAGTAACTTGCAAGAAGGAAGCTACTCATATGGAGCAGTGGAGCAGCGGGTGTAATCTGTTAGTTACTTCAGTCATTCCTGTACTTTCCCTCTCTCCTTGTCTATTTATTGTTTCTCTTATGTTGCATTAGTTACACATCAAATGAGAAGGAACTCTGTATCATTGTAGATACTATTGTTACCTGTATCAGATTAGTGTCTATGCACTGGAAGGTTTTTTTGGCAACAATGTAATAAAGGCAGTTACTACAGTCTAGAAGAAAGGTTTTAGAATCCCTAAATTTTAGTTTCCATTGCCACCCCTGATTATGCTATATTGTTATTCATTGATCTGACACTTTTCTTCTCTACTTTTAAGAAAAGATGTTTGGGCTGAATATGCAATGTGGGATTTTCTACTCCTGGAATACTATTTTTCTTTTATTCTTAAAAAAGATAATAATATATTTTGATTAATGTAGTTTTTTTTTTTTTTTTTTTTTTTTTGAGTACCGGGAATTGAACTCACAAACTTTCATTTCTTAGGCAGGCGCTTATGTTACTGAGCTGTATCCCCAGCCCCTAATCTAGTATTTTTATAACAATGAAATAAAAAATACCATTTATTGAAAATTAACTATATATTGATTATCATACTAGGCAATAGATATTCAGTATTAAATTTAACTTCTCACTCAGTATTGGATTATATTGGTCAGTGAGGTAGGCAGTTCACCAAATGATTAAGTTTGCGTTATGCAAGGTTAGTTTTTGTTCATATTTTTGTCTTTTTAGTAATCAGCTATTGTGGATTTAAGCTTTGAAAAAATTCAAGAGCTTTGTATTTATTTAAAAGTTTTCTCAAACTTGAGTCTTGACTGTGTCCTAAGGTCATTGGTTTTTCATGTTGACTGATATTTTTTTATTTTTTTATTTTATGTAATATAGGCCAAACACAATTAGCACAATAATAAACTTTTGTTACTTAAAAATATCACTTGTCAGATAACAACTTGTGCTTATATTACTAGTAGAATAATATTTGAGGAACTGGAGCTATGTTATGGAAGCAGGTTAGAAGGATATGTATCAAATCTTTGAGCTTTCAACATTCTTGCAGTGTCTTTTACTTAATAATTCAAATAGAATTATAAAATATATTAAGTAAATTGTTTAATTGAAATTGTTTTGTAAAGCAAGAATCCTTCCATTCTTTATTTACCACATGCGGTATAACTTTTAGGTCAAAGGAAAAAATAACTCTGGTTACTATTCTAGCTTGATAAAGGGAATTGTCAATGAGTGACCAGAGCCAAGGTTTTATTTTACACAAAGATAAATAAATACAGATATTTTAAATGGAGCAACAAATAAATGAGAGTTTTCTTATGCTCTGAAGGCTCCATAATTGTAGTTAATGCAACTTGACATGTTTTCCTATAGAGGCTGTTTTTGGTCTTCTTATCATCATAGATTTTGGTACTTGATTTAGTTCATTTTGTTTATGTCAGAATGGCCAGAATTGTTTTTCCTAATATAAATTGTGAGAATCTTGTGACAGATAAATATGAAAAGGAATAAAGCAAATATGGTAGCAAAAAAAATTTTTTTTTGTG
The DNA here is from genome assembly GCA_004027295.1 of Dolichotis patagonum. Classification (NCBI taxonomy): domain Eukaryota; kingdom Metazoa; phylum Chordata; class Mammalia; order Rodentia; family Caviidae; genus Dolichotis; species Dolichotis patagonum. Next base: position 80,422 of record PVJX010003207.1, on the reverse strand, counting down.
GTTCCAGGGATTGAATCTATGGCCTCCTATACAATAGGCAAATGCTGTATCACTGAGCTGTACAGTATCCCTAAACCCCAGGAAACCATTAATAAAGCTTTGTTTTGGAGTGGGATATCAGGAACTTCTTATTCTCAGTAAAATTTGTTGAATTTTCAAGCTTTATTGATTTTATATATTACTATGTGAATGGATGGGTGGACACATTTGCAGTAAGGTTGTTCTTTTAAAAGTAGTCTCATTTGAAATATGAGTAAGATCACTCAAGGAATATTTTCATATTTGGAAATTTTTGTTACCATGTCATTTGAGTCTTTTTCTTCAACATTACTATGAACAAATGCATAAATGTTTTGTAAGTTGATTGTAAGCCTTAAAGAGAAACATGGAGACTGTATTTTTAACTTTAACAGTCCATGTTTTGTTGTATTTGTAAAAGTAATGAGATTAACCTGATTGATAAATACATATTATATCAGATACTCTTTATAAGAGAAATACAGCCAGGTTTACTTGCAATAAAGTATAGTCATTCCTTGGTATCCATGGAAGATTAAAGTCAGGACCTTTCTGATAGCAGAATCTGCGGACGTTGAAGTTCTTTCTATAAACTGGCATAGTATTTGCCTATAATCTATGTCATCTTCCTATGTACTTAAACACAACTGTACTTATAACACCTAGTATAATGTAAATGCATTGTAAATGGTATTTTATACATGTTGTTTAGGCAATAATGACAAGACAAATGCTTATACATTTTAACTATAATCTTTCTCCCTTGAATTCTTTCTTTCTTTCTTTCTTTCTTTCTTTCTTTCTTTCTTTCTTTCTTTCTTTCTTTCTTTCTTTCTTTCTTTCTTTCTTTCTTTCTTTCTTTCTTTCTTTCTTTCTTTCTTTCTTTCTTTTACCGGGGATTGAACTCATGACCTCGTGCTTGTGGGGCAGGCATTTACACTGCTGAGCTAAACCCCCACCCCTCCTTGAATATTTTCAATCCATGTTTGGTTGAATCTGCAGATGTGAAACCTGTAGATACCAAGAGCTCACTGTACATGGTTTTGGAGACTATAGGAATGATACATATTAATGGCATTAAGAATAAATGGGACCCACAGTTTGAAATAAAAGACCCATTTAGCAAAACAAGTACTAAAGTAAGGCAGGAATAATGTATTTGGAGTAGGGAAAAAGATGTAGTCTTTTTGAGTGAAGAATTAATACATAACTATTAAAAAAATTTAATACCGAGATGGTTTTAATGAGAGTTCACATATTGGCTACAAAAATAATGAGTTAAAAAAAAAGAAAATTAAAATACAATTTCATATTTTATGTAAGTGTAGGCAGACTGGCATGAATACTTCTTAAATACAACTAAAATAAATGATGGTTGTCCTCAAAGGTCTTTCTGCAATCTAAAATTTATCTAAGTCATAATTTTATGATCTGTGTGAAAACAGCTTTCCCTTTTTATCATGAAAACTCCTTTAAAAGTGTACTGTGCGCTAATACATAGCAAAGCTTTATGTAAAAGCGCCTTTTACATAGGAGGGGCTTTTACAAAACTTATAAGTTGTAGTTAGATCAACTCCACCTTAGAATGTTTGTAACATAAAAATTGATCCTGTGATCTGAGTGATTCTTTATTAGCTGCTACTTGAATAAAGTTATCATTTCAAGTTCTATTTGCTAGCATTTGGAATAACGTTATTTTCCATGGACTTAACTTAGTCCTGCTGATAAATTCTACTTATTTTTATTCCTTTGGAGAGAATTCTAAAATGGGGTTCATAATGATCTGGATTCCTTTCTTCAGGGTTAAGGTATGTATGAGAATAAGGAAATTATTGTCCTTGCTCCTGTGACTACAGCTTGAAATAATTACTTGTTGGTTTTAGTATTAAATCTGTGGACTGGAATTATAGAAAATAAAGTAATTCTTTTAAAACAAAGTAATTGTTTTCAAAAGTTATTCTAACTGAATACCCAAGGTGCCACACTGAACAGAGCAATACGTGTTGAAGGGTTAGCAATACATAGGTCTGGTTTGTTAGCTATTCCAAATCTGGTACTGAGTAAATGTACTTGTAAAATTTTGTTACAGGACAGACAAAGCTATGATAGTCCAAGACCGTGTATAAATAGCCTTTATTTGGAGCATATGGAGTGGGAGCATATTTTGCAATGAAAAGGGAACCAAAGGACAAGGTGTTCTCTACTTGAGGGCTCGTAAAGACCTCAGCATTTTCTTTATGTTATTGTAGAAAGACATTATTTTTGCTTTGGTTTTCTTAAAACTAAAGGGCAAATGATCCAAAAGAATAATCTTGAAATTCAATAGCAAGAAAACTACTTGACATTGTGGGCTGGAGGCCAGCAAATGTGGGGCTTTCATTGAATGCGTGGGAAATGGGGCAGGCCTGGAACTTAAAGAGACAGGGTGCAGTACCCTAGAAAAGAAAAGCCCTCCTGTATGATTTGCTTACTTGGAGAAAAAAAATAGACTTAAAGTTTTCTCTAAAGGATCTTTATTGGATCAACTGTTTAAGGCATTGAAAGACACTGAGTGAATTTTTCCTAACTCCACCTCCCACACTCCCTAGCTATCTTCTCTTGTCTGAAATTGGTGCTGAGTAAAATTGTTTATAACAGACAAGAAGCAGCTTTTCAAATAAAAGTACTTTGTAGCTTGTTCAAATGGAGTGTAATGTAATTCTGTCTGAAATTGAGCACTTATTACTTTGTTTATGTAACTGTTTAAAAAGTGAGGTAAGATGAGGAGGGGTTACTACAGGAACCTCTGCTTTAGAAACTTCTGTTTTTTTCTAGGTCCTTTTTCCTCCCCTATCCACTCATGAATCCCTCTACTCCTTCCCCCACCCCCCACAATCCTTCAATAAAATAGTATTTAAAAGACTTGAATAACCACTCCTATGAACCAGCGTCTTGCTTGAGGCAATAATGTTGTACTATTTTCAATGGGTGGTCCTGAATCTCCATGGGAGATTTTAGAGGCTGTGGGTTCCAAAATCCTCTAAGTATTACAATGAACATAACCAGTTAAACTCTCAAGTCATAGAGAATAGGCAGAGATAGTTTTATGTTATTGAATTCCCATCATTAATTACTAACAAACAAATTTATTTAATTTTGATGGAAGTATTTATGGTTTAAGAAAAACAAAACACATTTACCTAGTATTTTGGGATTTACTTTTTAAAACAAGCAAGTCATTCATAAACATGTCAATTCAGGAATATCCATTGTGTATGTACTTTAATTCATGATTGTTAAACAATGTTAACTGCTTTAAGAAATCAACACGTGGTCATTTTTAAGTGTTAAATAGTTAAAACCACATTTCTCCTATTTGAGATAGTACAAAACGATGGACCTTACAGTCAGAAAGTTTATCCAGTATGTTTATAATCAGCCTTTATTACTGGCAGCATAACATATGTGTAAATATATACTGACCTGAAATTTAACTAAAATCGCTATGCCCCAGACTTTTACAGAAGTAATCACAAGTGGAATTGTAAATTAAATACTGGATAAAACGGGTATGTAGGAAACAAGTTGCTCTTTAGGCAAACTTACTTGCATAAAGCAGTATGTCTACATATATACCACAAATATCAAAGTGGCAAGTATTGAAGTCATTTCTGTTCCTACAGTTTTCAAATTATTTTGGAACTTATTTTGAGTGTAGTTATTAGCCGAAGTGATAACTTATTGAATCTTTGACCTGATTATTTTCTTTCCCTTATTGATACATTTAAAAAACTTGGTTTGTGAAAAATGTTGGATTTCTACTTAAAAATAAATATCAGTTAGTTCAAATTAGAGATCTGAAATAATCTGCTTTCCACAGGTTAAACAGAAAAGAATTTAGGTATTGGTGTCTCAGATGTGTTGGTAATAACTCCATGATGGTATATATGTAATGAGAAATCTTTGTTTCAAACAGTGTAAGTAGTTTTAGTTGGAAAATTGTGGTCCTCGAGGAATTGAGTTTGTTTGTTTTAGAAGAATCAAAACACAGTGTTTCAAATCGTATATAAAATGGCATGAATTCTGGAGTTTTCTTTACCGATAGAAACAAAGATCTGGCTCAGCAGTTTCCAGCAATGACTAAATGTCTGCCTTTTCTTTTTCTCGAATAGCTAAAAACTCTTCCAGTAGTTTTCATAAGAACGTTTAAAGAAGCGATAGCCATCTGAAGTTTATCTCACATAGCCAGTATTTAAAAGTTATAATGGTTGTTTACACATGAAAAAGACACAGTTCTTATGGCTATACATGTGACTGAGTTAAAAGTTTGTAAAAAAAAAAAAAATTAGCTTGTCAAGTAAACTTACTGACTGAGGAATAATTTTGTTTTCATTATCCATTCCCTTGACTGAAAATGAAATAGGAGTGATCTCGTTACTAAAGACCAGCGCTGCCTTGGATCACTTCCTTGAGCTTTTGCTATGATCATTAAAGGCAAAATTGGACAGCTGCTGTAGATTTTGCCAGTGGCCTCACAAAAGAAATTGCTTAACCCTATTAGTTTCAGACACTATCATTTCTGTGTCGCAGATATAGTAGCTGTGCTTTTTAGATATGGATGTTATACTTGCTGTGTAGATATCAATCTCTGTGGTTATGATCTGAACTTCTGGTTTTCTGACATGTAGTATAGCAGAAAATGAGTGATTTGAACACTCACATTTTTATGTCTTGGAATATAACAGTTCTCTATTATCTGTTTATAGTCAGATTTAAAAAGTTCAATTTAGACTTTTATGTTTGACTTACATGGTATTGTCAGAGTTGAGTTTGACTTATACTTCTTGATAATTGTATATTTGAATATCTTTGAGGGGGGCTTGAAGTTTAGAGGAAGAGGAAGCAGTAAACTTTAAACTCTTATTGTGAATTAAGTGGAGAGTTAGGACAGTGCTGTGTATTCCTAAACTGGATGTCATAATGTTAGAAATACCAACAAAATCTTGGTTATGTTGACTCCTTTTGTATAATGTGTTTGCATTATTGCTATAGGTTTAAAGGACAGGGGAATAATTTATTGTAAAGGATGAAGAGGGCAGGATTTCAAAACCTACTGCTATCAATTAAATCAGTGTGTGCCCTAAGGCTTTGGCCATTCTACCTGAATTCATCACCTGACATTTTGGATTCTTTCTCTGTTTGAAAATAATACTTCCTAAATTTTTAAGACTGCTTTGCCTACTCATATGAAAACTATTGAGACAGATTACCAGGGTTAAGATTTTCATGCAATCTAGACTGAAGAGTCTGAAATTTTAGTATTTTAAAGGGAAAGTTCACAGCCATTTTACATAAAATTTTACTGGGCTTTTCATTAATCTAAAATAACTGTCTATAAGTACTTTATCAGTGAAAACTGCTCAGCATGTAAAACGGGGAGTAGAAGAGCACAAAGGCTTCCTGCAAATTAAGGGCACAATGAGAACTAACGGACTTTCCAGCCACCTCCAGCTGTGAGATTATTATAGTTTTTGCAAACCCTTTTCTCTCAAAACTAAATCAAGAATGGTAGAATCCTGATAAAAAGGAGTGTAGAAAAGCCTAACTAATCCTTAGATGAGTTACTTCAAACGTGCCAAAATAGAATAAAATCGGTTAATAGCATGGATTAAAGGTTACTTTTAATGCAATTTTATCACTCACATTGAGAAATTTGTTGTATGTTAATGCATTTGGCCTTGGTTAGAAAACTCCAGAGGAAAAGTGTAATTAAATTTGAGAGATTACACAACCATGTTGTTATGAGGAAATTTAGTACTGTACCAACTTTGGGTGCCAGATTTGACCTATGAGATAAAAGCTGTGTTCAAGAGATCGATGCTGTAAACAGGTGGCCCTGGTTTTGAATGGTAAGTTTTTGGGTAATAGTGAAAAGGCTCATTTGTATAATTCTAAGAGTTAACTCTCATGGATTTTAGAAAACAATGGGTATATATCTTTGGATGTGTTAGTACAAGTGGTTCCTTGGATCCAAGATCATAGAAGAATGCTGAAGTCAGGTCTGATTAATGTTTTAAAAGCCTTGGTTCTTACGAGTGGTAGGAAAAGAGAAAGAAATTAGGCAGATTGTTGTTAAAAAGATAATCTTTACTTTTTATCATATGTCTAAAAAGATCTTTCATATACAAAAGGAGACTATGAAATGTACTTTTAAATTCACAATCACATATTTGCCAGCTACTTAATTTGTGAAGTCCTGACATATTATGATAGAGCTGCTGAAAAATTGGTTTGGCGTGATGCCCTTGGTTGGAAGAATTTTTTAAAAGGTGACTTTCTTCCCTTTGTTGCAGATATATATAGATGTAGATGTGTGTGTACATGCACGTTGTGTGTATATGCCTTAATAAAATTGTATTATGAGAAACTGGACAGGGGGAGATTTTATACTCATGTTAAATTTGCCAGTGCTCCACGATACCAAGTTGTTTCTCTAACTGGACTCACATTTATTTCTTTGGAGTAAATAAATTGCTTTGCTGTGGCTAACCAGGAAATAGCCTGTCACTCAGTATAGGCATGTACTATGCACATTAGGTATTTGTGTGTGTATGTCATTCCACATTTCTCATTTACAGTGTTATGATTTTTAAAGATAAATCATGTGAGAATAAAGTCCTACTGTAGTAAAAACACATAATCGCTCATATGCAAATTTTCTTTGATATTATGATCAATTTAACCTTATTTAAAGCTTCTAACTTGAATGAATTTTGCTACATTGTATAAATACATAGCCGTTTATATGTTCAAGAAGCTGAACTTGATTTGCATCCCAGTAAATTACCCTGGGATATGTTATTTTAGTAAATCAGAAAATTACTCTGAAAGTAGAGTTATTATTTTTGGAAGTTTGAAGATGGGCAAAATCGCCATACAATGTTAGGGGAAGATGTAGTAGAGCCACATTGCTAAAAAGCAATTTAGGGTACTTGGACATTGCTAATTCTCTTAAGAAGAAAAGGAAAACCCACCACAATGCTAGAGAATTGTTTTACTTCTGTGGTTATGTCTTTGTGTGTTTATAAGAGTGGGAACATTTTATCTTCTCTGTTTCTGTTGAGGTTGTTTTTCAGTGGTGCCCCAAGAAAAGTCCTGGAAACTAGCTTTGAAGCCCTGTGGACAAGCTGGAAATCAAAGGACCAGAGGAATTCGGCAGTAATTGTTTTATGGCTGGCCAGAAATCAGACCTATTTGTATAGGTAGCACACAAAATAGCAGCGATTTGACAATTTGGTGCTATTTATACCTGCCATAAAAAGAGAAAAGAAAAAGTTAAAGGGGTATTTTGGAAACAGGAACTAAGCTGTAAATGCAAATTGCTTCACCATTTTCTCAAAGGAACAAAAAAGGAAAAGGGTTTAGGAAGTTTTTATTGAAACTACCTTATTGAGTGAGGATCGGTCTACTTTCAGGATATTTAATATTGTACTCACACTGAAACTACACTTTTTCCTGCTTACTTTTTTTTTTTTTTACTTCCCATCTGATTAAGATTATTTTAGCAAAGCAAAAGAAACTGGGTGATGAGGGGCAGTGAAATTGCAAGGTTTCCAATTCTGTCTTAGTAGACATTTACAATTTCATTGTGCTGTTGTTATTTATTAGATTGGAATAAGAACAGGCTGTTACTGGAGCAAGTTTTTCTTTTTCTGTAAAAGTTATACTTTGGATAAGGAATTGTGAGTTGTTTCTATGGTGGTGGTGGTGGGGATTTGCCAGGTAAATTTTCATGTATTATGGCAAATGTGCCAAAAGAATTTTTTAATGACTATCTTTCATCTGTCGGCTGGACAAGTCTTTTTGAGTACAAAATGCCTGAATTATTTGTTCCTATCATCTAGGTGGACAGTATATCACTATATGTCTGTTTGTCAATGTGTTGCCCGAGGTAAAATTTTACTATTTCCATAAAGTCATTTAGAGCTTTTGAGATTGTCAAATGCTTTGTTGTTTTGTCTTGAAATCCCCACTTTGTACCAAAGTCTGAATCTGGGTGCAGTCGTGTAGGGAAACATGTCTGTAAGAGTATACTTTTTTCCTTTTTTAAAAGAAACTCTAGACGTGCTTTAGGGAACCCCAAGTCTTTGTCACAGTTTAAAACCTTTTTGTCATGGGAGGCATTGCAGTGCTGTTGAATTTGGACTGTGTAAGTCTGGTTTTAAGTATTTCCTTTCCCCATTGGATTCTGATCCTGTAATAAGTAGAGTAGTCTTTGTGAAATACATCTTAGTTTCTGGGTAAACTACCCAGTGAAACTGGGTAATTTTCACTGGATGGAGAAATTCCTCTGAGGGTAGCAGAAAAGGAATGGAAACTGGTGAAGATGATCTGGTTTTGGATCATCGACTCTGGCTTCCTTTTTCTGATAAAGAGTATAAGCTTAAGATTGTAGTGCTTGAAGGGTCAAAAGCTTCAGACTAAAGATTTAAAAATATGACTCTCCTAAAAGTATAAAATTAAGTTGGATTTCAGGATCAGTTCCTGGTAGGGAATTAAGTGAAGTCACTGTATAGAGATGACATGTGAACTGCTGTGACTCCTTGGGTACAGTATTCAGGTTGAGCAAACATCAGAACATAACATAGTTATAAACCGTGTTTTGGAATGAAAACATGTACCAGGCTAGTGACGGGCTGTACTTCTGAAGTACAATCATTTATCCAACCAACACTGAGCACCAGGGAAGTGCCTAAAGATTGAGAATAACAGCAGAAACAAAAAAGTGGTTCTTGTCTTCTAGAAGTGTTTTGTTTAGCATCATGAATGTTACAAGAAATCATAATACGACAAAATAGGTGCTTTTATGAATTTATAAAAAATCTGTGGAAACAGAACCTAAGTGGATCTGTTCAGGTATCAGAATTTGAAAGAAGTGCTTTAGGCAATTACAAATGAAGTATCTGATAAGAGACAAAATTAGTGTGGTTCAAAAATTACCCATAATCAGCCAAGTGTGGTGGTGCATGCCTGTAATCTCAGCACTTGGAAGGATGAGGCAGGAGCCACGAGTTCAAGGACAGCCTGGGCTACACAGTGAATTCAAGGCCAGTCTGAACTACATAGCATGATTGTCTCAAAAAACCAACCAACCAACCAAACAAAACATAGACTGTGAAAACTACATGTTTCCATCACCCAGTGTGAATCTCTCCAAGTACTAAATATGGTGCTAGACTTATCACCTCAAAATCCTTTTCATTGGACCAACCTAGAAGTAGAGACAACCTAGAAGTATAGTATAAACAAAGTAAAGCACTGGTGATGTTATGACTTGGAGTCAAAAGGCCTCAGTTTAATCTTAGTTATGCTATCAAAACTAGAATGATCACTTAATCTATCATTCTAAGAGCAATAAATAGTTTTGATAGTGACACAAGGGAATTGGCATAAACTGGAACTGTCCCCAACAAAACAGGACATATGATCGCTATACTCATAGGCATCATGCACCTTGGCAAATTAATCTTCAGCCTGCTCACCATATCTATAAAAGCTGAAAAACAGGCACAGAATACTTTCAGTAACTATAAATTGTTTTCCTACCTCTACCCTTTTACTAATCCGTTTCAGAATATAATTGAATTTGCTTTGAGAAACTCCTATGGCACTTAAGGAACTGTGTATCTTTGGATATTTTTAAATATATCATCTTTACATGATACTGATACAAAAATTCTGGTGCTATGAGACTTCAAGGTAAATGGAAATTTGGTGCATCTCTTAGTCATTGAAGGTGGTGCTTTTCCTTTTGACTTTTTCCCTCGTTTTGCTACCCAAATCAGAAGCCTAGAGTACCAGAGTATGGTTTGATAAAAGTTACTCTAATTTGGGAGAACGTATGTTGGAATCTTAAGTTGTGATTTTCTCAGATGGCTTAACTTTCCCACTCAGGTTTGCTAGACAGATATTGCGTATTTAACTTTATTTGGTCCAATTTTTATGGCTCAACACTTTATAAAGTTATAGTTTAGAGATGTACTGTCTATCAGGGAGTTAAAACTTAGATGGATTTGATTTACTGATAGTCATCTCTGGAAATTAAAGAACTTTGTTTTATTGTGTGTGGTTTCATATATATTTTGTGGCTTTCCATCAGAAGAGGGTCTATCAGAGCAGTGCTTCAACGAAGACTATAGTTTTCTACCGTTTAAGAGTGAGTTAATAATAGCTGCTTGTTAGCTTTTGAGTCAAATACAGGTGTAAAAGTCAAACTAACAGCCATCTTTTAAGAGCTTTAGTATTAGATGCTTCTGGGGTGGAAAGAAAGTGCCTGTTGTTACCCATTTGAAGTCTCTGTGAGACTTACACATCTATTCTCTCCCCATGTAAATCTCTAAGATGTGAATGGTAGGTGGAATGAGAAATTAAATTTTAGTACAATTTAATGAAGAATTATATTTAAGGTAAAAAATGGAATTTAGTGAGAGCATAAAGAGACAAATTGAGATTGAAGGTGAGCACGTTTATGTTTCCATTTGTGTAGTAGATGTTTGAACCTGAATCTCTTTTCATACTTTGTACCATTTTTGGTTTGTATAGCATTTGATGTTGTTTAGCCTTTCTTTTCAGAGACTGTTTGTGACCTAACTTGAACAACAAGATGCAATTCTTCTTCAGCTCAAGCTGTTGTGAAGCCAAAAATATATCTGGGCTAAGATTGGACTTTGTGGCACAAATTGTGATTTATAGGTTGTGGCTGTTACTCTTTCAACAAATAACTATAATTTAAAAATTATTTAGAAGCAAAGCAGATGTGGCTAAGACAAAAGAGGACCTGGTTGATTTTTGAGTGGTGCTTTAGAGTGCTAAGACACTCTAAACAATTGTTTCAAGTGAAATCGTTGGAGTTAAAAACATTAGTAATCATTATAGAATAGGAAGATTGATGACTATAATGGTATTATAGGAACCTTACCTATTATAGTCCCTCTTTCCTTTGGTTCTCCATTATTTTTGTCCCTCCTTCCCCCCCGTAAATTGAAAAGGATGAAATAGGCTTCAGACAAAAAAACCCAAAGTGGTAATTATGATACATTAAACCTTCTTGCCATAAAGGTTAGAAAGTATAGTAACATCACTCTGATATCTGTGTTCAGAAAAGGTATGGAAGAGTATAGTAATATATTGAATGAATAAGGAGGGGAACCTCATTTGTTGGTCTCAAAAGTAGATGAATTTCTGAGGCTCTTAAAGAATATATGAAGTTTATTATGAAGGAAAAAATTATATGAACTGTATATATATATTGCTTGATGGACAAGGATCTATTTTTGTTCTAAGATTGTTAGTTCCTCGTGGACTGGATTTTTAAAATTATTGTATATCACACTTTTGCACTTAAGTGTTGAATAAATATTTTATAGGAAGATACCTTTATAAGGCAGTTGACATATAAAAACACTCCATGAGTGAAAGGTAGTTTTGACACCCACTGTGTCCCAGGGTAAGTACTGAGTCCTGTGCAAGAATTACCTCATTAGTCAAATAGTCCTTATGGGTTACCAGTACCACTCCCATAATAAATGAGTTGATAGGTTGAAGGATACAAGACTAATATACAAAAATCCATACTATTTTAGTACATTTTCAGTGAGCAGTATGAGAATGATGTTAAGAAAACAGTTCTATTTACTGTAATAGCAAAAGAAATGCTTAGGAATAAAATGCATTTAACAAAGCTTTGAAACTACAAAATGTTCAAAAATTAAAAAAAACCTAAATACATGGAAAAACATCTTACGTTCAGAGATTGGGAGACATTGTTAAGATGGCAATACTTCCAGATAGTTATTCAGTGCAATCCCTATCAGAGTCCCAAGTGACTTCTTTGTAAAAATTAATAAGCTGATTTGAAGTTAGTATATAATTGAAACAGCCCCAACCTAATGAAAAGAATCTTTAAACAGCAAATTTGGAGGACTCAAAACTCCCAATCTCAAAATTTACTTAAAAGTAACAAGGCATAAGTGCCTGCCTGGCAAGCGTGAGGTCTTGAGTTTGATCCCTGGTACAAACAAACAAACAAACAAACAAAACCAATAAGCAAAACAATGTGATGCTGATGTAGGAATAGACACAGATCAGTGGAATAGAACTGAGAATCCAAAAATCTGTGTATCTCTGGTTAAAAAGGGATTTTAAAGGAAATCATAGTTTTTAAAACAAGATGGTCTAGGAGAACTGGATATTGGCATGTAGAATAATGTGGTGAACCCTTATATCAGTACAAAATCTAACTCAAAGTGAATTAAGACCTAAGTATAAAAGCCATTACAAAGACGGGCGTGGAGGCTCATGCCTATAATCCCAGCACTCCAGAGACTGAGGCAGGAAGATCATTGTGAGTTCCAGACCAGCCTGGGCTACAAAGTGAGCTCAAGGCCAGCCTGAACTGCATAGAAAGACCCTGTTTCAAAAAGACCAAAAAAAAAAAAAGCCGTTATATATAGAGAACTCTTAAAAGAAGAACAGAGGGATTAATTTTTCATGACCTTGGGCTTGGTATTTGATTCTTTGATATACCAAAGACAGCACAACAGAAGATGAACTAGATAACATTTATTCTATTAAAATTAAAAAAGTTAAAAAAAAATTAAAAAATGTTGCCGAATATGGCAGTGCATGCCTGTAATCCCGGCACTCTGGGAGGTAGAGGCAGAAGGGTCACTATGAATTCAAGGCCAGTCTGGGTTACATAATGAGTTCAAGGCCAGCCTGAACTACATGATAAGACCCTGTCTCCAAAATCCCTATTTAAAATAACAGTCCCAAGAAAGTAAAAAGAAAACAGTGTGGGAAAGCATAATCTCAAATCATGTATTTTCCAGTGGACTTGTATTTAGAATATATGTAGAAAAACTTTTAATACTCAAAAAATATAGGAAGTCATTTTAAAAAGGTAAGGATATAAATACATTTTTCAAAGGAGATAAATAAATTGCTAATCAGCATGTGAAAAGATGCTCAACAAAGTCATTAGAGAATTGTAAATCAAAACACACAATGAGTAAACACCAAATCCACAAGGATAGCTCCAGTATCAGATAATGAGTATTAATAAAGATAGGGAGAAATCAGAAACCTTACAAGTTATGTTGCTGGTGTATCCACTTGGAAAAACACATTCCTTAAATTGTTGAACATAAAGTTGTCATACTGACCAGCAGTTCTTTTCCTTGGTATCTACTTAAGAAAAATAAAAATATAGATCCATCCACACAAAATTTTGTGTGTGAGTACATTGAGCATTGTCTGTAGTAGCCAAAAGCTGAAAAATTATACAAATGTTTGTCAGCTAATGGATAAAGAAAATATGGTTTATCTAAACAGTGTACCTTGGTCATAAAAAAGGAATGAGATATTGGCACATACTGAAACATAGATGAACCATAAATCACTATGTTAAGTGAAAAGTCACAAAAGATCATGTATCATTGCATTTACATCAGATATCCAGAATAGGGAACTTGAAAAGTAGCAAGTAGGTTACTGATTGTATAGGGGTGTGGAGGAGGAAGAAATGGGGTGGTAGTTAATGAGTACAGAATTTAAAGTTTAGTACAGTAAAACACATTTCTGTTAATCCCCCTCAAAGTATTCCCTGGTGATTCAGTCACACTTACTCCATTGTTCTTGCTGTGTCCTGAAGCAGTTCTAGACTATCTTTTTTCATGAATGTCTTCATGAGGTATGATTAAAAAATGTGAATGCTGCTGCCAAGGGCCATCCAATGGAAAGGCAGGCTTGTGAGAACATTACTGTGTGTCCTCACCCAACTTACCACATCTGGCACCATGTTACCCCTGGCTCTTCCTCAAAATCAGAAAGACCCACTAAGGTAGAGCTTTTTAATCAATTCAGGACTTCGAGACAGTTATGACAGCACAACTGAAAACACTCATAAAGAAGACTTCCAAAAAAGATTCAGAAAGTGGCAAGAATGCTTGATTTGAGGGGCAGTATTTTGAGGAATTTTAATGTCAAAGTATCTTTGACTATAGTATATTTAATTAATGTTTTAAAACATCATGTTTTCTAATCACACTGAATGTGTGTGCATATATATGTTGTATATATGTGTATGTTTGAGACATACTCTGTTATGCTAGGTACTCAGGCTGGTGGTCTCAGATGATTCTCTCTCCTTGAGTAGCAGGGACTCTAGACATATACCACCACACCTGACTCCAGAGCCACATTTTTTATTTTCTAAGGGAGTTTATTTTAAATGAATACTACAAGGAAACCATTTTTTGCACTTTTGATGATGATATTGTAAACCAGGTCATTTCTATATATTTGATTAAATACAGTAGTTTTCCTGGTAGTTCTATTATTTGGGATAGGTTTAAAGCTGTTTCACTATGCAAACTTTCATTAAGGACCTGTTTTCATTTTTCAGTGAAGAAAAACTACTATAAGAAAGTCCAAAGGAGCAAATTCCTGATTTCGAATTAGATGGTGATACCTGCTTATAAAATGATTGTTCTTTATGTCTGTGTTTAACATCTAGTTTTTTTTTTTAACCTACTTTGTAGCTGCACTGTCTAAAATAATATCCACTAGACATATGTGGCTATTTAAGTTTATATCTATTAAAATTGAATATAATATAAAATTCAATTCTTAGCCACATTTAAACACACATGTAGCTAGAGGCTGGCTTATTGGACAGAGCTGAACTAGAGAAATGAATATATCTGCAAGACTTTTTAAAATAGTAGAATTTTTAAAATATTTTTTAATTTTTTACTTTAAAGCGAGAAAAGTAAACAATAGTTTCAAAACAGGATAATAAGAAATTAACAATGGTTAATATAGTGCATATTATTTTTATTTACTTTTCTCTAAAATAAATAGTAGAATTCAGATGGCAGATGCAGTTTTGTAAGAGATGGGAAGTGGAGGAAAACACTCCAATAGGATTTCTTACATAAAATTAACATTGAATTACGGCAATTAAAATGACTCTATGTTCTTATTCCCCATTTATTAACATGTAACTGTGTTTGAATGTGTGTATGTTGTTTAAAAGTGCGTTACCATCAGCATATTTGACCCCTTATCATACATCTCTGAAGAGTTGTCTTATAATATTACCATTTACACACAGGAAAAAGATGATCAGTTTGTCCTATTATCGTGTAGTAATGTCAGGCCTATTTAAACATCCCATTGTTCCCTAGATATCCTTTTTGTCCCTACCCCACAGGATTCTATAAAGTTTCATGTCTTTAATCTTCAGCAATTTCCACAACTTTTAGTTATTATTTCCATAACGACCGCATCAACTTTATTTTGAAGAATTTCAAATCTACAATAAAGTTGAAAAACAATACATTTGATTTCCAGTACGAAAAAAAGAGAAGAAGAAAAAAATTAGTACAATCAATGCATAGATCGGCTGAAAGTTAATGCTTTGCTCTATGTATTTTATCACTTTATTTATATTCCTGTTCCTCAGTCTCCTGAAAGTCAGTTGCAGATATCATGACCCCTTGTCCCAAATGTTTACAGTCTGTCTCCTAAAACTATTAATATTTTCCTAGGAAACCACAAAACATGATTACATTCAAGATTTAAGATTAGCCTTTAGGTGCTCTGTCTCTTTAGTATCCTTTGATCTTAAGACATTTCTCCTATTTACTTTTTTCTCTGTTTTCCTTGACTTTGACAGTTTTTAAAAGACTGGCCTAGCTATTTCATAGGAATTCCTTCAATTTGGATTTGTATGATCATTTCCTTGTAGGGTAATTTTACTTGAATTGTGTATCTCTTGTATTTCTTGTGAATTACAGTTAGACCTGTAAGTTTTGTTCAATTTAGGTTAGATATTTTTAGCAAGAAAGTTTTCTGGGTACTTATTGTGTCACTTCTTATCAGAGGGCACCTAGTGTTGATTATTCCAATCGTAGTGATACTGAGTTTTATCAGTTGGCTAAAGTGGCAAAAGCCATTTCAAAGATATCCTCTTCCCTTTGCGTTACAAAGTGACTGCTGTGATGATACTTTGTGTCTTTCAAGTTTCAGGTGTCAGGAGACTTTCATCTAATGGTTTTAGCATCTACTGATGATCCTTTATTGAAGAACCTCAGTTTGCTAATTTATTGGAATTACATGCCAGTTATTTGCCTAGTTCAATAACACCTAATGTTTATAAGGATAGATAAAAGATCTATTCTATTTCACCCTTTTGTTTTCCTCCATTAGCATGTAGTTTCAGACAGTTTATATCATAGTAAATATTTTCTGTGTCTGATTTTATGGTAATTTAGTGAAATATATGGTAATATAAAATTCTGCCCATAAGATAATTTCCCCAGTAAGTTTTAAGTGTCGAGACCCAAAGGAGGGGTAAGGAGGTAATTCTTGGGGAGGAAAAACTGATTTTTGTTAAATATGACAGTCATTTAAATTTGTAGTACTGAAGCCCTTGCTTCTTGGTTTTAAATATGCTTATGAGTTCTAAAGAGTAATGCTGCTTCAGAAGAAATATCGGCTTCTGTAAATTTAGCTACGTAGTTTAGGAAAATTTTGTGAGCTTTTATAAAATTCTGGGCATAGACATCAAGAATGCCATCATACACGCCATAATTTTGGAGGCCAGGTTGGAATGTAATTTTATAAGCCCCTTACCTCCTCTTTTAGTTGCTTTTTTGGTTTTATCACCACGGATGGGTGTGAAAGCAATTTGTCTGAAATTTTGTTGCCCTTAGGGAGTGACTTAAAATTCCCAGGATAGTTTTGGAGCTGATTCTTGGTCTTGGAATGATGGAACAGACCTCCTGGTAACCTTCTGGCTGAAGTAAATTTAAATTCTAGGGCAAGCCTGGGTAAGTCCAAGTTTCCTTTGAGAATTTATGAAGGAAAATTTCACACTTTCCTGAGTAAAGTTTATTTTAAATTAAAAAAAAGTCTAAAACTATAGTGTCATGACTGAATTATGTATACCCAAATTCATATTTTTATGCCCCAATAATATGACTGAATTTGGATTGTGTTTTGTTTTCTTCGTGATAGAATCTTTAAAGAGATAAGATGAAGTGAAGTTCTGGGGCCTTAACCCAATATGGCTGGTACCCTTGTAAGACAAAGTGATTAGGACACAGGGGACACAAAGAAAAGACCAGGTGAATGCACAGGAAGGTCAGTCATCTACAACCAAAAGAGAGAAGCCTCAGGAAACCAGCACTGCTGCCATCTTCCTCCTGCCACCTAGCTTCCAGAACTGTGATAAAGTAAATTTCTGTGGTTTAAGCCACCCAGTCTTAGCCCTGGCAAACTAACATATGCAATTAAACAGATTATTCTAGTTTATATCTAAAGCCACATGTAAGATGGAGAAAGAGGAGGTGTGGATCAGAAAGAATCAAATCACAGAGTTTAGAAAGGATGGATTGTGAGGCTAAAAAATCCAGTTTCTCATCTTCTATTTTCAGTTACTAGGATATGCAATTGGAGTAGATAAAATGCCTTATGTTTTGTTTTTTATTTTCATTTGTTTTTATAGGACTGGAGATTGAACCTAGAGGTGCTCTACCCCTGAGCTACATATTCATCTCCCACATCCTCCTTTTGTGACCTGGTCTCACTATGTAGCCGAGGCTAGTCTCTAATTTAGGAAGCCTCCTGCTTTCAGCCTTCTGAGTGCTGGGATTACAGGTGGGCAGCACTGCATCAGGGTTATTTATTCCTGTTGTAAATCTTACTCAGTTTCACTCGCAAATGAAACTACACTGTGGAAATTATTGACTCACCAACTACTGGTCATTCTGTTTCTTTAGTATCTTTTATACTGTTCTGTTCTTTTTTTCATTTGGTGACGTATTTTCTGCATTTAGTCTCATCTTTCATTAGAAAAGGTCCTTCATGTTGTTGCCACTAAATTTTTTAAAAAACATGCCTCTGATCATTCACTGTTTTGCTTCCATACCTTTTCTTTCAACATCCTTTCTTCTGTGAAAAACATTTCACATACAATATGTTCCCTTAAGGATGAGTTCGTAGGATTGATGTGAATTACATACTTTCCAGATGATTCTTTGTTTCCCAAATATTTGTAATCCCAAGGCTTTGCACAGATTGTCCCCTGTGGTCTGATGCTTCCTTGGTCCTCACTCTAATGATCCTCTCCTTCCCCACCTCGCAGTGTGGGAGAACCCAGGGCTTTGTGCTAGGTCAGCACTCTACCACTGAGCTACCCCAGACCCTCCTCTCCCCACTCAGAGGTGGCCCTTGTTTTGGTTCTGGGGATGAACCCAGGGTCTTGCACATAACAAGCATGTACTCTGCCACTGAGCTAAATTCCCAGTCCACACGGGTGGTTTTTAGGGGTCTGTTTTTAAGTTCCTCTGTGAGCCTCAGCTGAGGTTTTTCTGTAGAAGTGTTTACTGGCCATATGTCTTTGGTGAGTATCTGCTCCGTAGTCAGTCATGTCACATTCATTCAAAGTGTTGCCTTCTGGTCACTAAAGAGGCTTACTGATTGGGAACTACCTTTTTGAGAGTGAAAGCTGGCAATCTGCATCTCTAAAGCACCCGATGAATCCTACTGTAGAGTGGGGTGCTTACCTGGTCTTCTTCCTTAGTTTCAAGCTTAGAGTCAGGGAAAATCCTACTAAATAAATTAGGAAGAACAGTGAACAAGAGTTTAAAAAGGGCTCAGTTAGTTTAAATGGCACCACATTTACTAAAATGTTAACATTATTTGAAAGTTATTTGAGTTTGAAGAAATTTAGACTTTTAAAATGTAGGAATTTTGATCTATTACTCTGAAACTACTTTTTTGGGTAGGGGGGAAGAGGGGTAGTCAATGTGATTATGTGTGTTTTACATTCTTATTTATTTGAAATCTTTTTTTTTTTTTCTTTCTTTTTTGTTTTTCTTTTTTCTTTTTTTGGTGTTTGGAGATAGTCTCACTGTGAAGTTCAGGCTGGCCTTGAACTCATGGTGATCCTCCTGCCTCAGTCTCTGCTGGGATTATGGGTGTGTGCCATCACTCCCAGTTTAATTAACTTTTTTTAAAATCGGTACAGGGGATCGAACTCACGATTGCAGGCTTGCAAGGCCAACTGCATGCTTGCAAGGCCGGATGAGCTAAATCCCCAGCCCCTGTTTTACATTCTTTTAAAAAAGTGTCAGGATGGCATTGTGTGTTTGCTTTCACTAGCACTAGTCTAGAAGGAGGACTCATGACTCCTAGGAAGGCGTGACTGATGTTTTCATCTACCCTGGGGTCTTGGCTGTTTAGAGAGTTGGCAGTGGCTATGACTGTAGGTATTGTTTGTTTATTTTTGTTTTGTTTTTTTGTTTTTGACTTTTTGAAGCAGGATTTCACTATGCAGTTCAAAATGGCCTTGAGCTCACTTTGTAGCCCAGGCTGGTCTCGAATTCTCAAAGATCCTCTTACCTTAGCCTCCTGAGTGCTGGGATGACAGGCATGTGCTACCACGCCTGGCTAGCTAGCTGTCTTATTGTTAAGAGTGAGTTGGTGAAGAGAAAATCTAAAAATTTTTCAGTTTCTAAAAGCTGACATAGAGAACTTTGTAAATGGGCCATTCAGTGTAGAGTGGCTTCTCGCAGCAGGTAAAGTTGCCCTTGAGGGCTCCCTGGAAATCACCACTTAACTCCGAGTCCTGGAGTACCATTGCCATCATAGGAGGAGCTCAGAAGATTGAAAGCTTCTGATATCCCAGCCCTCAAATTGTTCTTTTTTAAAAGTCAGATTTTCTATTATATGCTAAAGCCACACAGTGGATTATTTTTCTTTTAATGATTTAAATGGGAAATAAACCTCCTTGCTTCTTATAATTTAGGCATTATTATAAAGTAGCAAAAGCAGGGGCGCCTGCTGTGCTGTGGAGATGAACCTCCTGGACCTGAATTCTGGCTATCCTGGGTACTACTAAAGGCTGAGCAGAACCTCGGCAGACTCTGCCTTCTTATCTGTTAAATGAGAAAAGACAGATTAGCTTCCCCTACTTAACTCAAAGTAGTGGTAATAGAAGTGAGCAAAAAAGAGATTATATGATGTGTTGTAAATGATAAAATGCTAATAAATCAGTGGTTTAAAAATTTATTACTGTCTGCCTTTGGTAAAGGAATTAAGTTTTGACTAAACAGTCTGATTTAAAGTTGATTATAGCTTATCATTTTAGCCATGAAGGGAGATAATTTTTTATGATTTGTCTCTTATTGGTATTTTTGAAAGTTCCCTTGGCAGACATGGACCGATGGAGAAATGATTTCCTCTATTTGCCTATTTGTTGGAAATATGTAATAATTAAAATATCAACTTTCACTTTTAAAAACTAAAAGAAATTAGAATACACATCTTATTTTAAATTGTAAAGAATTAGCTGGCTTCTACCTAGAAAATTTGAGGGAAATTAATTTATCAGATGTTCTTAGAAAGGAAAAATGCTTCTGTTTTAAAAATAGATGGGAGGTTTGATTTCAAGGAATTTTTTTTAAGTTGAAGAGTGTAGAAGATAAGTACAGAAAGTTACTTTATATTTTACTCCCCTCCCCCATCTTGTTATGTAGTTCAGGTTGACCTAAAACTTAATATGTAGCCCAGGCTGGCCTTGAACTCACAGCAAACCTCCTATCCGCAGTCTCCAGTGCCGGGATTACAAGCATGAGACACCATGCCCAGCCTTATTTTATTTTTTTTGGTCTACTGTTCCCTACCTCCTTCCTTGTTCTACCCACGTGAATGGAAATCTCCCTCCCAGAACTAGCAAGTTCCACTGTTTCTCTGCTTTTCGGTTTTCTCTCCTTGCCTTTCTTAGAAGCAAAAAACAAATAACAAACAAACACTCCCCCAAAAATAAAAAAATAAAATAAACTGATCTGAGGTGATTTTAGGGATTTTAAACTTGAATTTGATTTGTGAACTGTTATGCTTTGAATAATTTGCTTTGGTATTTTGCTTATCTCATCTTCTAGCTGCATGCCCAGCCATTCTGTCTCTTCTCTTTCTTGGGATGTTAGTTTAGTTTACTTTAAGGAAGAGGATTACTCTTTACCTCAGTGATATTCCAGGGTTTTTATAGGGAATCAGTGATACAACGTTTGAGATTGGGGCAGATGCCTAAATTTCCAGTCTGTTTTTAAAATTACTGGAGACTGAGTGGTCTTGATCTCTTGATTATAATAGTGCTTATACTTTTGATTTTATGAAACCTGATTAAAAAGTCATCATTCAGTTGGGAAAAGATGATGCTTGCAGATCTCTAATCAATCCGGTGAGTCAGGCTGACCCTTGGCAATTTTTATTCACTTTCTCTCTCTTAATTATAGCCATTTACTGTTTCTCAACCTTGAGTACATTAGAAATTAATTCATTATTGCTGCGTGGGGCCTGTTTTTTGCATTCTAACAGGCCGCACAGGTCATCCCACCCCAATGTGGTAATGGGACCACACTGGGAAACACAGTTGAGGACAGTGATAAGGGAATCTTGTGCATACATCACCGAAGAGGATATGCAGGTGTCATGTAAGGGTATGAAAACATACTTAGCACCTTATATCACTAGAGCATTGCTAATGAAAAAAAAAAAAACTAATGCAATAATTAGCACTGCACACCTATTACCATGGCTAAGATCTAACACACCGACAGCGCTTGATGCCAGACAGATGTGGATCAATAAGAGCTCTCCATCACTGGTGGGAACACAAAATGATACAGGCACTTTAACAGTTCAAAGATAAATATACTTTTATCGTAAGTTATGGATTGAATTTTTCCATTCTCCTCAGATTCCCAGGTTGAAGCCCCAAACTCCAGTATGGTTATATTTGTATGTGGAGTCTTTGTGGAGATAATTCAGGTTAAATGAAGTTGGAAGAGTAAAGCCCTGTTACGATGGGATCAGTGTCTTCAAGAAGAGATAGGATGTTGTATGCTATAAATACATACCTTTTTTTTTTTTTTTTTTGGTACCGAGGATTGAACTCATGACCATACGTTTACCAGGCAGGCACCTATGCCACTGAGCTAAATCCCTGGCCCAGTATATATAATTTTAATCCATTAAAAGCAAATTACAGTTAAAAAAGGATGGGAAAGAAGCCCCCGATTAGTGCCATTTGAGCAAGAAAGTGGTTATCTGTAAACTGGAAAGTGTAGGCCTTTGCCAGAAAGAGAATCAGCTGGAACCTTGATCTTGGACTTCCCAGGATCCAAATCTGTGAGTTTCTGTTGTTTAAACTACCTGGTCTGTGGTACATGGTTTGGCAACTTGAGCCCATTAGTACATTAGACAGTCCAGCAATTGTGCTCTTAAGTACTATTTATTCAAGTGAATTGGAAGCTTGCCTACACAAAAACCTGTGCATGAATGTTTATAATAGCTTTAATTATAATTGCCAAAGAATTTGTAGAAGCCAAGATATTCTTCAATAAGCGAAAGCATTAACTGTGGTATATCTAGAGAATAGAATATTATTCAGCAATAAAAAGATATGAGCTGTCAAACCAGAAAAAGACATTGAAGATCCCTGTGTGCATATTGTTAAGTAAAAGAAACAAACTTTAAAATCCTACATATTGTATGATTTCAACTATGTGACAATAAAAAAATGAGTGGTTGCCAGAGCTTGGAAGGAGGAAGGAGTCTCAAGTGTTGAGGTATAATAGGTAGAGCATAGGGGATTTTTCAGGGCAGCTAAATTATTCTGTATGGTATTGTTATGGTGGATATGGGGGGATACTTGTCATTATGCACTTGTCAAAACACACTGAAATGCACAAGACAGGAAACTCTAAGGCAAATACAGGATGAACTTTAGTTAATTTGTCAATAGTGGTTTATCAGTTGTAACATACTAATGGAAGATGTTAACAAGGGAAAATGAGATCTGAATTAGCAGAGGAGTTGGATATATGGAAACTCTGTACTTTTTACTTAGTTTTTCTGAAACATAAAACTGCTTTAAAAGTACAGCATGATTAAGAATATTTTGGGTTCATTTTTTAGGGAAGAATCAGAATTAATATAATTTAAAAATTAAAAGTTTTTTCATTGCAGTTGGGTTGAGAGGTAAAGAAATTTGTTATATTGTTTTAAAAATAAGAGGAAAAAAGAGAAAAATTAAGACATTTTCAATCTAGAGGGAGGGTTATTCTCCTTATTAGTGATACAGAGAGCTTCAGATGCCTTTTTGGTGTTGTCATTTAGAAAAATGGTGAAAATGATGCTATTTTTCCTAAGAAATTGAAAAGCTAGCTCTGAAGAAATGTTGGATGTTAAGTGTTCCTCTGGTACCTGTCAGAACCACATAGAAGATGGGAGATTAAGGAGGTGCTTGCTGTGGTAAAGGCCTCTTCAATTGTTAGCTTCTGGATAGTAACTGCTTGAGTGTTTTAGTCACTATCATTGTTCCCTACCCCTGGTTCAGACCTGCCTTTTATTTTGTATTTTTATTTCTGGATATGGAGAATTGAAGTCACGATGTTGGGCTTGCCAGGCAGGAGCTTGTGCTGCTGAGCTCCATCCCTGGCCCCAGACCTGCCTTTTAGATTGTTCAGAGTTGGAGCCAGCCACTCCAGGAGTTTAAGAATTGCAGTGTATCTTTTATTTAAAAAATTTCCAAGTGAATTTCTAATGTGAATTAAAGAGATTTGTTTAGGTTGCTCTTTAATAATCATTAAAGTGGCCTCTAAAAAGCCAGGCATGGTGGTGCATGCCTGTAATCTCAGCACTCAGGAGGCTGAGGCAGGAGGAGGATCATTGTGAGTTCAAGACCAGCCTGGCTTACAAAGTGAGCTCAAGGCCAGCCTGAACTGCCTAGTGAGACACTGTCTCAAAAAGACAAAAAACCAGAAACCAAAAACAAAAAAAAAGTAGCCTCTAGGAACTCTTGATTTAATGAAAAGAAAAATGTTTTGTAATTAGATTAGAGCACTACCTTGCCTGCTGTTTACGTTGTCAGTATGTAAATGAAACTTCTAAAGAGAATGAAAAGAATTTAACACCTCTTTAATTTTGTTTATATAGTTCAGTTGCTTAAAAAATCTCTCCCCTGTCCCACATCACTTTGATAATGCTAAAGTAAACGTTAACCTACTCCTTTCACTGTTGTATCAGGGAATTTGAGAAATAGTCTAAAGTGCTGAGGTTTATTAAATTTAAGTTAGATCGATTCTGTCCATCTTGCAAACAGAAACGTGACCTTGAAAAGTTTGCTGATCAACCCTAAACCATAAATGAATTCATTGGTAAGTTAAATTTAAAGAAGCACGAGCAGAACTGGGTGTATCCATGGCACTCGTGAATTGGAATTGGCAGTATCCTCCTGTGTAAATTAACAGGTGGATGTTGCTTAGCTTGCATTGCTCCTTTGGAATACAGTTGTCTCTTCAGATCTATGGAGATTGTTCTAAACCTTTTGTATCTAAAACCCTGAGGATGCTCATACTTCTATATACAATAGTATAGTATGTCCATATAACCTACAGACTAGCTCCCCCACATACTTTAAATCATCTCTGTATTTTGTAGAATACCGAATACAGTGTAAGTGCATTGCAGTGTAGTAAATATTTTACTGTAAATATCAATGATAAAAAATGAATGTGGATGACTTTATTTTAAGACCTATCCTATATGGAAAAACATGTAATTGAAACATTGCTAAACTTTGCCCCTCTGAAAGGAAAACTATTTCAAGTCATTCGGTTGCAGGTTGCTTTTTGGCAGTAGCTTTAGTCTTGTCCAGGACCCTCCACTGCACACAAAGAGTGCAGGTTCTGGATAAAATTGCTCAAAGTAAATGGGTTAAAAAGCTGCCCAAGAGCTTTTAAAAATTGAATTCTTAGCTATCCAGTAGTGTTCTTAAACTGAACTCATCTTGGACTAAAAATGTATGGAGGATGTCCATGGAAGGGTGTTTTTCGAATGATTTGCTCTGCAGTACATATTGAACTTGGAGAAAAAAAAATCATGTTGACTAACATGCAACATGTTAGGTGTATCCTGTCAGGCTTGTTACAGCAGTGGAACTGAGTGTTGATTAAGGACCTCCAAACAGCATAGGGGAGATAATTATAACTCCCAGCCAACCAGCTGGGTGTCCGATATGCTGAGTTTGTGATCCCCAAAGTTGAAGAATGAATTCCTGAGAACAACAGAGGTTAAGAGTAGGAATATGTATTGGGGAAAAGCAATGTGGAATAGGAATAGAAAGTTCTGGATAAAATTGTGCAGGAGGGGTCCCAAATGGGCAGTGAGCCCACTTCTCAAAGGAAGCTTTATAGAGCAAAGTCACGAGATGAGCACAATGTGTGTAAACATTGTAATCAACCAATAAGATTCTAAGTAGAGCTGTTTTGGGGAATCAGGTCACTTAGTGTACGTGGATGATATTATTAACCATGAATCATGACTCGTAGTCTTAGTCTTTACTCTTAGTTTTAGTAGTTTGAGTTTTAGTCTAAATGTTGGTGGGAGAGGATGACCTATCCCTAATGAGATAATGGTTTATTTATAGAGGAATTCTCAAAAGGGTGATACCCACGATCTCAAGCTTCCATTTATCCAATAGGGAAGTATATAAATCTGGCCACTGTGAGTTTAATCTTCATGTTCTCATCTTCTGCACTGACTCCTTCTTGGGCCCAGCCCTGTCTGAGTGTCTGTAACATTTTATCTATTTTGGTTGTCTATAATAGTATGATTAATTCCCATAAGTGGAAAGAAGAGATTTTGAAGTTTCTATTACTTTTTTTGTAAAGAGTCAAGTTACTAAATGCAAGGAAGTAAATGTTGTAACATTTTTATTTATGACCATTATGACTATGTGTGCTTGTGAATAAATGAGTAGGCTTTGTGTACTGTGACATTGGTGAATAAATGCTTGTGAATAAATAAGATGAGTAGGCTTTGTGTACTGTGAGATTGGTAACTAAGCCAGAGCTCTTAGGGTTTGCTATGGTGACAAGGTAGGGCTTTTTTTATTTAATGGGCCTCATTAGTGTAACAGATAGGAGTGCATTGTTCCCTGCTTACCTCACATAAGTCTAGTGAGATTTAATTGTTATTTATAAAAATAACTACCTTGGGCCTACATTTAAGCATCTAAATTCACCCAGTGCCTCACCTGGGTGTGCTGTGCTCATCAATCTCCTTGCAGGTTACCAGGCTGGAGGACTTTCTCATATTTACTTGTTACTCTGTCTTGTTTAGTTTCACCTGTGTACCCCAATTTGTTTTTTGATTTAGGAGTCAACAAAACATTGAGCTAGAGGAAAGAGTTCTTTTGTTCCAAGATTACATTTCCTCATAATTCTTATACTTTGCTATTTCATAGAATATTAACTTCTTCTTTGTATCCTTTTTAATTTGCTCATTCATAGGTCAGGAGTATTAATTGTGTTACCTTAAAGGAACACTGTCCAGTAAAAATATACTTACTGTAAGCCATATTTGTAATTCTAAATTCTCTAGTAACTATATTTTAAAAAGTAGAAACAAAGTTAATTGTAATAACACAATTTATTTAATATTCTATAGCCAAAATATAATCATCCCAGCATGTAATCATATAAGTATGTATTTTACATTTTTTTGTACTAAGTCTTCTAAATCTGATATGTATTTAGATTTCATAGAATATGTAGCTGGGGGGCTGGGGATTTAGCTCAGTGGCTTACGTGCCTGCCTGGCAAGCGCGAGGTCATGAGTTCGATCCCCGGTACCAAAAAAAAAAAAAAAAGTAGCTGGAAAATGTAGATTCACTTTGCTTGAATTGTTCCAAATATATTCAGCAGGTTTTCTAATAGTCAAATTGGTCAGTTTTAAAAATTAAAATTTAAATTAATTAAAATAATAAAATTAGTTCTGCAGTCACACTTGACACATTTCAGGGGCTTCGTTAATCACATGTGACTGGTGGCTTCTGTTTCAGGTATCATAGTGTTCTTTATCTGTACTTCTTTGATAAGTCTTCTATTTGCAGATAATGAATCTAAGATAATCTTTCTTTCTTTTATTTTTGGTGCCGGGGATTAAGCTCACGATCTCACTTTTGCCAAGCAGGCACTTAGCTGCTGAGCTAAACCCACGGCAATAATCTTTCATCATGTTTCCATTGTTTGTAAAACAAGCTTTAATTCAGAACAATTAAAAAATCTGAACACATCTTATCTGGCAGATATGAACAGAGAAGGGATAACTTACCTGGATTTACTTTTAAAATTCATCAGCAGTTATTACATCTTAGTTAGCCAAGGTTGATGGAAGAGTCTAGAGAAGATTCTAGATCTTCCTAGTTATTTCTTATACCATGGTAGAGTGTGATCAGTTCCTTTTGCTGTGGAGTAGTGTTTACAATGAAAAGGACATAAAAGAGCCATTCTTTTATGTTTAGTGGTATAAATTTCTGGATTCTCCCAGTGATAGCGTAGATTAGCCAGTTTTAGCAGGAAGAGATTTCATATAGAGCATTAGGTACTTAATGGATCTTGGAGGGGCTGGAAGGGCAGGGTGGACTTGCTAGGAGTAATTCAGATCGAAACTGTAGGACTGGGCAGTCTGGGAAACTGCTTCCTCTGCTGTATCAGGAAGCTGAGAATTCAAGCAGCCTCCCCCTCTCAGAGCAGCAGCTTCAGGACCTGTCTGTAGTCTACCTCAGTGGCTAATTACATCAACACTTTTCCTTGAAGCTGAGGACCGAATATTAGAAAGTCAATATCAGAAGCTCAATCTCACCCTACTGTGTTTACTTCTGCCTTCCAAATCTCTCCTCAATGCATGTGTTGGTGGCTCTGCTAGATTGTATTTCAGTGAACAAATCTACAGTAATTGTCCAGGTGGTTGCATGTTGGTATGAAGGCCAGAGATGTGTCAAGGTGAATATCTACTCACTCTGGGGTTGTCTTTTTTCTTTTCTTTTTTTTTTTTTTTTTTTTTTTTTTTTTTTTTTTTTTTTTTTTTTTTTACTCTGGGATTGTCTTGCTGGGGGGATTTCATACAGATGTTGGAAGGTTAAATAGCTTTTATTGAAAATAGTGTTCTTTCTATTTAATGATCCTTGTTTTCTTTTTTTAAAATTTTATTTAAAGAGAAAAAAAACCCCAAAACAAAACAGAATAAAAGGTAGCAACAATACAGAATTCCAAGGAAAAAAGGAAAAGAACAAAAACAACAACAACAAAACACTAAGAAGTCATTACTTGACAAATTACATACTGACATCTTGGAAATAGTTGTTCAAATTACAAAATTAAAACATGCAAATTAGACGTTCAAACAGTGAGACTGTTAAGAGTTCTGCTCCACGATCTGACAAAAACAGCAATATGGTTATCCATCTTACACACTCAAACATACATGCAATTATATCAAAAGGGTAAAATTAAACACAACAAAATGGAACAAAGTGGGTCACAAGAAAGCAATGTAAGAGACATAAATTTCAAAACTAGACGATCGGAGATATTCACTCTCTATCATATTGACTCTTGTTTTCTTCCAAATAGTTGTCCATATTGTCACATACAGGGAGTTCACATCAAACAACATAGTATGGAACTGATCTAAGCAGGATGAGGAGGGCGTTTCAGGTCTTCAAGACCAGAAAATAGGGAAGCCAAGAATGGCTGTCATAGTGTCTCTCACTCTCTTCAAAACAGCTGTCCATACCTTCATGTGTGTTGAACTTAAACAAAACAAAACAAGCTAAAGTCACTTTGGACAAAGAATGATAGTTTTGCTGGATTTCACATCGTGACATTACAGAGTCAGCACTGGGTACTGTAGTGTCTCTTTTTCTTCAAAGTAGTTGTTCATTTCAACATTTGTTATATAGTTGGTTCTCGTAAACTGTTTATAAGCTCTACATATGCATGAGTCTCTACATGTATATCTATCCTTTCTGTATTAGAGGGAAAAACAAAACAAAGCAAGACAAAACAAAACAATTCATAGAAAAGCATGAAGCAAAAAGTCATGTAAAGCTACAATACAAGGTGATCTACAGTGGTTACCATGATATCTCAGCAGTGTATAACAACATTAATAAAAACAAAGCATTGGAGATATTATAAGACTTCAAAAGCAGGCAATAATCAAACCAGAGTGCGTATCTTAGTGAATCTTGTCATCTTCAGTGTAGTTGCCTATACTCTTAGACTTGATGCTATCAATCCTAACAGATTTGAATAAAATCATTCAATACAAAGTAGCAATCTAACAAACCAGATTCAAATAAGATCAGTCATAATAAGACAGTGTAAGTTATATATGGCTTCAGATTAAGGAAATTAAGGATGATTACCATAATATGTCCTCTTATTTTTGGGATAGCTGACCGTGTCCTCAAGTCTAGTGTAAGTAGACAAACTGGAATAGCGTGTAATCCATCCAAGCAGAGTGATGAGAATAATGTAGATTTTGAATCTTGCTACCCCATTAACAATATCCTCTGCCTTCCTTTTTTAGACAATTCCTCCCCTTTCACTCCCACAGGGCACACTGTTTATTTTGGTCCCACTGCCTCCCTATGTAGAGCATCTCAATGAAACCTACCTCTTGATTTACTCTGCCTGTGTTTCTCTCTGTTAGTTTTTCGAGGCCCTCTATACTAGAGATTACAGCCAATCTTCTCTGCCTCACTTCTGCTATTCTATTTTTCTGCCATTGGTTGTCTGTTTTCTTTTCCACTCCACTGTCTGTCCCGTTCACAGGTCTTGCTGCCACTGTTCCTGAAATGCTCGTATTCTTTTTTTCTCTCTCTAAAATGTCCTTCAGTATTTTTTGTAGGGTTGGATTGGTGGTCACAAATTCTCCCAGTTCCTCTTTGTCATGGAAGCATCTTGCTTCTCTATTAATTTCTAGAGAGAGTTTTGCAGGATACATCAATCTGGGCTGGAGGTTGTTCTCCTTCAGGGCTTGAATTACTTCACTCCAAGCTCTTCTTGACTTGATGGTCTGTGTCGAGAAGTCTGCCATGACTTTGATGGGTTTTCCTTTATAGGTGATCTGTTTCTTTTCTCTGATGGCTTTTAATATTCTGTTCTTATATTGAGTTTCTTGGATCTTGATTATTATGTGTCTGGGTGTAGCTCTGTTTTGGTTGTAGGTGGCTGGAGTTCTGCATGCTTCATACGTCTGCATATCGTTTCCTTTTTCCATGTTTGGGAAGTTTTCCTTAATAATTTCTGTGAATAGCCTTTGCAGTTCCTTTGTTTTGACTCCAGCTTCTTTATTCACATGCTTTATTTTAAAGTTATAGATCCTCTTGTCATCCTCTAGTCTTTGTATTGTTACTGCCTGCTCCCTTGTTATTTTTAAGAGATCTTCCCTTTCATGATCACACATTGCAAGCCTATGTTCAATTTTTGATAGTCTATCCTTAGTTTCTTTCAAGCAATTTTGCCAATTTTCTATGTAGTCTTAGTTTTCTGGTAATCTCTTTGAATCTGCTTCATGAATTCTAGGTTTGCTTTATATTCTTCATTGAACATTTCTCTCCATTTGTGTTCCTCCATTCTTCTGTCTGTGTCTTCTTGAGAGGTACCCAGCCTTTCTTTTATTAATCAATCTACTTATCTCTTGTTTAACTTGAATTAATATTTCAGTTTTGATCTCATTTACAAGGTCCTGAAGATATCTCTTTATGTCTGCTGACGCTGTGTTTAATGTTGCATGTTTCCTGCCCTCAATCTCTTTTATATTTACCTCTCCTGGATCAAAATTCTCAGGGTTGGGTGCTGGGGGCTTTTTCTTATTTGTCTCTCTCGTCACATTTTTGGTTCCTTCCATACAAGTGTATAGTGTAATTCCCAGCCCCTTTTCTTGTTTGTTCTGGAGCACGCAGGCTAGGGCCTTCTGCCCTCCGCAGTCCTCTATCAGAGAGTGAAGTACAAGCAAGGGCAGTATACGCTGGCCCCTCCCCTCCAGGCCAGTCAACCTTCGAGGGCCTTCACTGCATCAGTGTGTGCCGTGCTCAGGGAATTAATTGATTTTTGATGACCCACTGGGTCCCGGCCAGGGAGCCGGTCCAGCCCAAGCAGATTCCACCAATCCGCTCCACGAGGGGAGCAACCAACTGAAGCCACTTCCTTACAGAGTTAGGACTGTCCTGCCCAACTCAAATATGTCGTCCAGTTGGTTGCCCCTTTGCCGCGGGAGGGTCTTATTCCTATCACTCACTGTGTGTTGATGCCGGTCCCTGAGAACTACTGCCCCCGCCCCCCGACTTCTGACTTCAGTGTGGCTGCAGTGTGAATTCACTGTGTCTCTGGGTGGGTCGCATGCAGGGCCGGTTCTGGGCGAGTCGCATGCAGGGCTGTTCAGTTCCACGCTCCAGCCACTCCAGCCAGTCGTATCGCATGGGTTTGGTGGCTCAAGTGGATCTCGGGCACAAATTCAGGTGGCTCGGCGAGAGTGCCGTGCTCGCCGATCTTAGCTTCTCTAATGGTAGCCCCACAACCTCATATTCGAGTAGTTTCTTTGACTTCAGTTTCTTCCTGGGTTGAAAGAATCCATCTCCCTCTGTTTGGGACTCTCCAGGGTGTTCTATTCTGGCATTTGAACTGTCTCTCTCAGAGAGGCTCCATATTCTGCTACCTATGGGTCTGCCATCTTTCCCCAACTCCCCCCTGTTCTCTTTATTTTCCTTATTTTAAGATTTTGATGACTGTCCATTTTCCGTGACCCACATATTTTATGTTGATTTATCTTCCATTTTTAACATTTAATTAAGTTTATTGGTACTGTTTAGGTATAATGATCACATTCTTTATAAGGAATTTGTACCTGTACACAATATAACTTGATTCTTTTTTTCTCATCCCCCTCTTTTCCTTTCATCTCTTCTCCTCCCCATTCCAAAGCTGCTTTCACTTTATCCTTCTTGTCTCATTTTTTCCTTTCTCTTCCTTCTTTTCCTCTTCACCCCTACCTAGTTCCCGTTTCATTTTGAACAGTTAATTCTTGTTTCACAGTATCTACTGTACATTTTGGTTCTTATTTACACTTTCAGTTTCTCACATCAGAGAGATAATGTGATATTTACACATGTGTGTCTGATTTATTTCAGTTATGATTATGGTCTACAGGTACTTCCATTTAGCTATGACTATCTCAATTTTATCCTTCTTTATTGTTAATACTCCATTATATATAAAAAACATTTTTTTTATCCATTCGTCAGTTGATGAGCATGTGGATTGCTTCCAAGATTTAGCTATTACAAACTGACACTGTAAACATGGGTGTGCATATATTCATATGTTGCTGTGGTATGATACTTTTCATTCTTCTGGGAAGATGCCCAGAAGAGGAATAGTTGGGTCAAATGGGACCTTTAATCCTAGTTTTTTGAGATATCTCCATACTTATTTCCACAGTGGTTGTGCAAGTAGGTACTGCTACCAAAAGTAGAGAAGGGTTCCTTTTTCCCCACAGCCTCACTAGCATTTGTTATTGGTTGTTTTCTTGATGATAGCCATTCTTTCTGGAGTGAGATGGAATGTCAGCGTTGTTTTGATTTGCATTTCTTGAATAACCAGTGATGTTGAATATTTTTTCATATATTTATTTGCCATTTGTAATTCTAAGAAGTGTCTGTTTATCTCAGATGCTCGTTTCTTGACTGGATCTTTGAATTTGGAGGTCTGATTTTTATCAGTTATCAGTTTTTTTTTTTTTTTTTTGAGATAGAGTCTCATTATGTACACCAAGGTGGCCTTGAGTCTCCTGCCTCAGTCTGCCAAGTGCTTGGATTGCAGGCAGATGGCATCATGCCTAGCTTTATAAGTTCTTTATATATTCTAGATAGTAGGCCTTTGTCTTTGTTTTCCTTTAAGATTTTGATGGCTGTCTTTGTCTGAAGAACAGCTGGCAAAAAGTGTTTTCTGCTCTGTGGATTGTCTTTCACTTTGTTGGTGACTTTTTTGCTGTGCAAAAGCTTTTTAATAAGGTGAAATCTCAGTTGATTTTCTGTGATAATTCTTGTGTGATAGTAGTTTTATTCATAAAGTCTTTACCTACACCAATGTCTATAAGAGTTCTTCCTATTCTATCTTCCAGCAGATTTAGTGTTTCTGTTTTAATATTTAGGTCTTTGATTCATTTTAATTTTAGTTTAGTGCATGGCGATAGGCATGGTTCTTGATAAACCCTTAGCCAACCTCATCAAAAAAAGACAGAAAAGGCTCAAATTCATGCAATTAGGAATGAAAAGGGTGAAGTTACAGCAGACCCTGCAGAAATCCAGAAGATTATTAACTAACGCCTACTTTGAGAACCTTTATTCTATTAAAATGGAAAACACAGATGGAATGGATAGATTCCTAGATACATATGAACTACCAAAACTGATTGAAGAAGATGTAAAAATTCTAAGTAAGCAAATATTAGTCAATACAATTGAAAATACAATTAAACCTGCCAACAGAGAAAAGCTCAGGTTCTGATGGATTCACAACCAAGTTCTACAAGAAATTTTGAGAGACTCTAATGCCCTTATTCCTCAAACTCTTTAATGAAATTGAAAGGGAAGCAATATTTTCTAACATTGATGGAAATAAGTATTACCCTGCTACCAAAACCAGAAAAGGATCCATCCAAGAAAGAGAACTATAGTCCAATCTCCCTAAATGAACGTAGATATAAAAATTCTCAGTAAGACACTGGCAAGCAGAATGCAGCAAATCATCAAGAAGATTATACACCATGACTAGGCAAGATTTATCTCAGGGATGCAGAGATGGTTCAACATATGCAAATCAGTAAATGTATTATACCATATCAACTAAGCAAAGACAAAAATTATATGATCATCTCAATAGATGCAGAAAAATCATTTGGCAAAGTCCTACACCCACTCATGATAAAAACCCTACAGAAAATTGGAATAGAAGATCTTTATCTTAATCTGATAAAGGCCATCTGTGACAAACCAAGAGTGAATATCATAGTTGATATCCAAAAACTGAAAGCTTTCACTTTAAAATCAGGAACAAGAAGGATGTCCATTATCACCATTCCTATTTAATATAGGTCTGGAAATGTTAGCAAGAGCAATTAGACAGGAGAAAGAAAGAAAAGGCATATAGGAAAGGAAGAAGTTAAATGGTCATTATTTGCTGGTGACATGATACTTTATATAGAAGACCCCAAAAACTCTACCCAAAGACTTTGAGATTTAGTATCCAAATTCAGCTGCATAGCCAAGTACAAAGTCAACAATCAATGCCATTCCTGTATAGTAACAACAAATGCACTGAGAGAGAATTTTGGGTAACAATACCTAGCATAAAAAAATGAAATACTTAGAGATCACTCTAACAAAGGAAGTAAAAGATCTCTACATTGAAAACTACAGTACTCTGAAAAAAGAGATCAAAGAGGATATCAGAAAATGGAAAGATATCTCTTGTTTTGGGGTAGGAAGAACCAACATAGTGAAAATGGCTCTACTCCCAAAATTGGTGTATAGATTTAAAGCAATCCCAATCAAAATACCATTAGCGTACCTCACGGAACCAGAGGAACATTCCTAAAATTCATTTGGAACCAGAAGAGAACTAGAATATGAAGAACAGTTCTGTGCAAAAAAGGCAAGGCAGAAGGGTGTCACAATCTTTGAGTTGAAATTGTATTATCGAGGTACTATGATTAAAAACAGCATTGACACTGGCAAAAAGACAAACCTAAGGATCAGTGGAACAGATTAGAAGATGCAGAAACCACTCCAGACCTTCTCACTACTTTATCTTTGACAAAGGGGCCAAACACATTCGCTGGAAGAAAAATAGCTTCTTTAATAAATGATGTTGGAAAAACTCGTTTTCCACATGCTGAAGGTTAATGAGTTTTTAGAACAAGTGCTATGAAATGAATGCTGTGTTTTCTTCTCTGGAGAGTGTTTTTTTAGGTCAGTATCTTCTAGAAAGATAAGAACAAATGCTAATATTCTGGATTAAACTTGAATATTCAAAAGATCTGAGTTCAGCTCCATCCAAATGAATATGTCAGTGTCTTTTAAATATCCAGATTAGTATTCTAACTCACTTTATTATGTTTTGTGTACCTGAATGTTCAGGACCTTTAAAATATGAGGAAGGGAAGACAAGTTTGTATCTTACTATTGTTTTGATAAATTATTAAATATGAAATATAGGAATAAATAATTGCAGTGTAGTTGGGTAATTTTGGAAGACACAAGATGGTTCTTCAATGTAGGGAGCCATTGAAGCTGGAGATTGATCACATGTGTGGTCAAAAGCAAGCAAGCCCAGAAAAAACAGAGAGAGCAAAACAAACTATGTAAACAAGTTGTTCCAGCACCAAGAAGCCAAGGGGCCCAGGCAGGCCAGGCAAACAAGTTGCTAGGCAGTGGGTTTGAAATTGACATTCTTCTTTGGAGGGTATAAATAAACATTCTGCATTTTTGAGCAGTTCCTTTCCTCCCATCAGGAGGATAAGGGCTCCACCTGACCCCAGCTTTGTCTTTTCTTTATTTTTCTCATCCTCTCGCGATCCTTAACCCCAAGAAACTCAGGAGCCGCATTGGGTCACGCCACTTCAAGATTGTTCTCTTCAAAAGAGATGGCTCTTACAATTGCTGTGGTCAAGATAACAAACATGGGCTGGGCATGGTGGTGGTACATGCCCATAATCCCAGCACTTGTGTTGGCTAAGGCAGGAGGATTTCCCTGATTTGGAGGCCAGACTAGACTATAGTGAGTTCAAGGCCAGTTTGAACTATATAGCAAGATCCTGCCTCAAAAGAAAAGATAATAGACTTGGGGGATGTTACAGAATTGATCTTTCACTGAAAATTAAGTACTCTATATTACAGTGATTTTACAGAAATACAGCTCTTGAGAGTGTATAGTATAAGTACAGTCATTTTTCTATACCTTTGGGGGATTGGTTCTGGGATGGTCCATGGATATCTAAATCCAACAGTGTTCAGGTCTCTTATTTAAAACAAAAATATAATATTTGCATGTAAAGCATAAGTATCCTCTTGTATATGTAAATCATTTCTAGATTGTTTGTAATACCTAATATGATTAAATGTTATATAAGCAGCCGTTACATATTTAGAGAATAGTAACAAGAAAAAGAAGCCTGTACCACCTTAGTACATAATGACTTTTAAAAAAAAGTATTTTTGAAATGAAATTGGTTAAACTCACAGTTGTGGAATGTGTGTGTATGGAGTCTAACTGTAATTTGGAAATTCAGACCCTGGAATCAGGTTCAGTTGAACACAACGTACCTTTCTTTTTTGAACCTCAGTTTGTCCTATTTGATTTTGGTTAGTGTAAAACAGTGGGCCTCCTTAAATGTGATCCTGGGATTAGCACCATCATCTTCACCTAGGGAATCTTAGAAATGCAGACTTTTGGACCTTAGTTATTGAATCAGAAAACCTGAGTATGGTGCCCCGCACCCAGCAATCTTCATTTTAATAAGCCCTCTAGTGATATTGATTTTCCTGTTTAAGAACACTGATGTAGTGTGATTTTCTGCGTGCCTTTAAAGGGAATGATAGACGCTGGTTCTTCTTTCCTGGTCTGTTTTCTCTCTCAAAACACACACGCATACACCAACAAAGTTTTATCCTTGGGCAAGTCACTTGATTACTGACACTCAGTTTCTCATTTGTAAGTTAGACAAAATTTACAGATTTTACTTTGGTGAGGATCAAATAGGATAGTTGAGCATAGGCAAGGTCAATAATTACCATCAATATTATTGTTATGTCCTAATTTTTCAGAACCATTTTAGAAGTAGAAACTTGATCTCATTGCAGTCTACTTTAAAAATTAACTTTACTTCCAGATATGGAGGCACATGCCTGTAATTTCAGTACTTGGGAGATTGAGGCAGGAGGGTCACTGAGTTGAAGGCCAACCTAGGCTATGTAGTGAGTTCAAGACCAATCTGAACTACGCAGCAAGAACTACTATGTAGCAAGAACGTCTCAAAAAAAAAAAAAAAAAACCGAAATAAAAGAAACATTAACTTTATCTGAATTTGGCCTTTTTTTATGTGTCTGTCCATTTTCATTTCAGTTATATTATTTGTACTGTGCCTCATTGATTTATTTAGATGGGTTCTGATCTCACACTTGTAGGCTCCTTATGCCTCAACTTCTCCGGTATCTGGGATATAGGCACAAACTATCATACCTGGCTTCAGTCATTTTTACAGTTCTTTTATTATTGTGATAATTTTATGCTCACATAATTCACAGACTTAGGAGAAAGATGTGAAAGGATCAATAGGAGAAAAAGCCAAGTGGTTTTATTAGGTCACTTTGTGCAGTAGCCTGGAGACACTTAATTTTGTATATCAGAGTGTGATTTTTTAGACTGCTCTCTGTCATGGAGAGAGCAGTATAAGGTTCTCACTTCCCCCTCCTTACTCTTTCTTCTATCTTTCCTTTCTTTTTTCCATGTTGACTATCAAACCCAAGCCTTTGTGTATAATGGGCAGAACTGTACTACTGACTTACATGCCAAGTCAAGATGGCGCCTTTTTTTTTTTGGAGACAGTTTTGCTATGCAGTTCACATTGGCCTTGAGTTCACTTTGTGCCGCAGGCTGACCTCGGACTTGCAGCGATCCTCCTGCCTCCCTTCCGAGGGCTGGTTTACAGGCACATACCACCATGCCCGGTTCATTTTTCATTTCCTTCAAATAATAAAAATGTTGTTCAGCTCCTGTAACCGCCGCACTCAGGAGGCTGAGGCAGGAGAATTGTTTGCAAGTTCGCAACCAGCCTGGGCTACAAAGGAAGGCTGAGGCCAGCCTGAACAGCATAGCAAGACCCTGTCTCAAAAAGACAGAAAAAACAAAGTAGTTTAAAAATTTTTATTGTTCCTAAAATTAGTTATGTGCAATGAAACATCTTGGAATTTGTTGACAAAAATACATATATAATTTTTAATTGACAAACACTTATGGAGCTTAATGGGATATATTTATATACATAAACACATTGTTGAATGATTATATCAAGCAAATTAATATTTGTAATGAGAATATTTAAAATCTTGGCAATTTATAAACATACAATATGTTGTTATTATTAATTAATTGCCATGCTATGCATTCGGGCTCCAGAACTTATCTAACTGAAACTATGCCATTTGACCAACATGTCCCCACATCCCAGCACTCTCCCAGCCTGGTGACCACCATTCTACTCTGCACAATGAATTCACCTTTCAAGGCACCATGTTTAAGTGAGATTATACAATTTTTTATCTGTTCGTGTCTAGTTTATTCTACTCTGTGTGACATCCTCCACATCATCCATGTTGTGGCAAATGACAGCGTTTTTTAAGGCTGGAAGATATTTCATTGTGCATGCCCACATTTTCTTTATCTCTTCATCCATTTATAGACACGTAGGTTGTTTTCATATCTTGGCTGTTATAAATAAAGGTGATCTAGTGGAAGGAAACTCCCAGTCTACCAGATGTCCCTTATGAGGGTTTCTGTACTCTAAAATCAAAGAATGAATTTTAGGAACAACGAAGGTTAAAAGCAGAATATATTTATTAAGAGAAAGAAAGCTTCTATCTGAGAGACAGACAGAAAGGGTCCCAAGTGGGTTGCCAAAGACTCTTGTCTTTTCTAGGGACTTTTATAGAGGAAAATAAGGAGATGAGACAGGTCAAGGGTGCGGAAAACTTGGGAACTCTCAAGGCAGGAGGGCGTGAGGTGGGACAGAACTGTGTCAACCAATAAGATAAGTTGTTCATGTAAAACTGACCAAATCAGGCACAGATGGGGAAGCAAGCAACCTAGCAACCTTTTTTTTTTTTTTTTTTGGTTCAGCCTAGCAATCCGCCATGCTTAAAGAGCCTGTAACTCTTTCTGTAGGGGTTGGAATGGTGAATCCTGGCCTCCTCAAGGTGATCTATAATATCAATCCTTGATGTTTATACTGAGGGTGTGGTTGCACTTGTTTTGCCTTTTGTCTTGAGTTCTGGCCCACAGTGAGAGGTGTCTGTCTCCTCCACTGTTGCAAGGTATCTGGGCCTCCTCTGAAGGGTATATAACCCTGTCTGACTGACTATAATATTTCAAACTATCTCAGCTGCCTATAATAAGACAGATCACTTTTGTTTGACTGTATACTTAGGTGTGAAATTATTGGATTATATAGCACATCTATTTTTATTTTTTTAAATCAAAAATTTTTTTTGCAGATCTGTAGTTAGTGTCTTAAGGAATCTCCATATTGTTTTCTAGCATATCTGTTTTAGTTATATTCTACTTATATTCACATAAACAGCATCTTGAGATTCTGTTTTCTCCACATTCTTGCCAACACTTATCATCTTTGTCTTTTTGAGAGAAAACATTCCCAACATCTTGGAGATGACATCTAATTGTGATGCTCATGTGTATTTATTTCCCTGGTGATAGTGATGTTGCACATTTCTTCTTAAACCTGTTGGCCATTGTGTGTCTTCTTTTGAGACATGTCTTTTCCAGTTCTTTGTCCATTTTTTAAGTTGTTCATTTCTTGCTGTTTAGTTCATATATTTTCAGTATTAGCCTCTTAATCAGATGAATAGGTTGTCTCTTTACTCAGTTGATTGGTTTCTTTGCTTTAGTTTGATGTAATGCATTTTATCTATTTTTGCTTTTATTGCAGTTACAAATTTTGTTGGAAAATTAAAGTCTTTTGTTGGAAATTGTAAACTCCACCAGTGTTTGTAAGAGTTACTTGAAATTATTTCTTTACAAAGTTAAATAGCACCACATAAAAATAAATTTGTTCCCGGAAGCATAATGTAGATATATGTGAGTACCTGTGGTGGGCTTTTATTTTGTTTTCTTGTGTAACTAAGAAACTGTGTGTCTTTCTCTAATACAGCGACAAATTTTCTATTCTCATTGAGTAATAAAGCACAGTTTTACTTAGAGCCTTTTAACTTTGCAGGAAATACAGTCTAGCAATTGTGTAGTTAGTTTATAAAGTCTGCCTATGACTCATCTTCAGGCAATGGCTTTTTCAAGTTACACTTAAAGGTCAGAGTCTCCTTAGTCCTTAACTCTGCCTTTTCTAAGTGGGAAGCGAGAGTCCAAAGGAGGGGGGAAAGAGAAGGAATTTGTTGAGACTGGATCCAGACCAATGGGTTTTTTATCTTAAGAGGTTGCTTTTTAAGGGAGAAAAGTCAGTATCGGTACTAATTTTGAAGTTTAATTGGTAATCAATTTGAAATTTAATGTTTTGAACAGTGTTGTGCATCAAAATTGAGCCCACGAAACTTTATCTTTAAATGTTTTGTTTCTACTTTCTACTTTCTACTACCGACAAAAACAAAATGAAACATTTTTAAGGATCTAAAATTCTCTTTTACATTCATGATATAAATAAACATATATCCAAGACTTTTTAAAAACAAAATTAGTTTGAAGTTATTAGCTTAAAAATTGTTAAAACTGTGAGAGGGAAAGTAGTTTGAAAGTGTGTCTGCTTTTAGCTTCATTGATTTTAGCTTCACTTATCTTGCTTATGAGTGAATAACACTGAAAATATAAAGTGCCATGAATCTTTGGTTGTCTTTTATTACTACCAAGCTGGTAAAGGTTGATGGAAGATAATTAAAGTTCTATGACTTGATTCTTCAGGACTTTTACTGTCATCACTAACTAAACAAATAAAACAATTGTTGGCTGCTCGAAAAAGATTTTTGTCCTTTGGACAGATATGATGTTCTGTCATTTTTCATACTCTGTTATCAAATCTAAGTTCTAGTATTTTAAGAGGGAAGTTAGTATTGAAATACTCAAATACCAAAGAAAGCCCATTGAAAGTCCAATACAGTAGAGTTACATTACTGCAAAATAAGAAAGTTATGGAACTAAATCCCTATAATTTGAGGATCTTTATTATAAAGATGTTATTGTGTGAGAAGGGGGGGTAGTTTGTGCCAGCCAAAGCATTACTTTAATCACAAATAGGGAGCCAGGGTTTATTCCCCCCCCCCCGCCCCCCGAGTTCCTGGAGGAGGAAGACTGCTTACAGTACAAATCCCAGCACTTAACTACTTCCTCTGGACCACCAAACACTGAGCTAGGCACCTTATGCAGGAATAGGTACTGTTAGTTCCCCTTGATAGGGGGTGAAAGTGGCACTGGAAGTGACTAAATGATGAAATGCTTGAAAACTTTTAAGTAGCAGAGCTGGGTTTGGAAATGGTCTCTTCATTCCCTATCCTCTTCTGAAGCTGTGTGTTCAAATACTGAGGACTCCATCAACTTCTGTGGCACTTGTTCCCTGAAGTTTTATTATAGGCTACCATCATTGGCATTGTATTTTTTATAACATGAAGCAAAGTTTCAGATATGTTGTTAGGGAGTCCTTTGTGTAATGTTTCTAATAGCTTTCAGTCTCTCAAAAGTCTTGGGACATCTTGGTGACTTTTGTTTGGGTGTTTATAATTTGAGATTGGAGATGATTGCTGCTCAGAGTAACTTCACAATCTTATTTATTTATTTATTTGTTGATTGATTGATTGATTCTCTTTTTGAGACAGGGTCTTGCTATGCAATTCAGGCTGGCCTTGAGCCTATTTTGTAGCCCAGGCTGGTCTTGCATTTGCAACCATCCTCCTGCTGACACACATTCGATAAATGCTAGCTATCTTGTGGAAGTTTCCAGAACATTTAATTCTCTGTGTATTCAATTTACAATTATTTTTTATTTCTCCTTGATCCTAAGGATGGGTAGGATGAGTGTAAATGTTACTCACATGTTTGGGTTACATTGAAATCCAAGGCCATGGGTAAGTTTACATTGGGAATTTTTTGAAGTAGATTAATTTTTCTCTTTGTATTTGAGAACTTAATCCTGTTTTTTTCTGAGACATCCTGAAAACAAAGATGTGATTCTTACATTCTTGGTTGGAGTCCCTAGTCAACTCTATAATTTATTTAAACTCTCTGAACCTCACTTTCTTTTATGAAATGAAGAAAATATTTGTACTTCCTGTCAGGATTATTGAGAGGATTAGATGAAAATATGCTCAATTTATTTGCACATAGTAAGGGTTTGATCCACTGTAGCTAAAAAGGGTAAAATAAACCTTTTTAAACAAATGATATTTCCTTTCAGGAAAAAGAATTTATTTGTTTTATCTTCTGTTGGGATATTTTTGTTAGATTCTTTTCATTCTATGCTAGTTACATCCTCATGCACAAACTTTGTGGCTTTCTCGGGTGTGTGCCTCAGGGCACACTAATTTTAAGTTTGGGTCTTACTACAATGTGGTTTGATGTGAGTGGAATGATCTCGAAGGCATTTAAACAAGAGCATCCCACCAGAAATGTTTTGCAGTCTCCTCAAGCTAATAGTGTATCTTTATTTGCTGGTGGCTAAAATAGTATAATTTTTGTCAAAAAGCTTATAGAAGAAAATCAGTTTATCCAGAATTACTTCCCTGAGAAATCATTAGTATTTACAGTTTGTTATAGATACAACATCCCTTCCTCCCAGTGCTTCATTCTTGCCTGCCTGCCTGCCTGCCTGCCTGCCTTCCTTCCTTCCTTCTTTCATTCCTTTTTTCCTTCTTTCCTTCTTGCTTTCTTCTCTTTTTGACACCAGCTTTCACTCTGCAGTTCAGACTGGCTTCAAACTTGCAGTGATACTCTTGCCTCAGTCTCCCGAGTTTTGGGATTTAGGCATGTACCAACATGCCCCACATTTTATAATTTAAACCACAAATAACTCAGTGGTGTACACTTTTAAATGTCATCACAGTTTTTAACATATAAACCCTCTTTTACTTCAGGGCACATCCAAGTATTTATTTCTGATTATTTAATTCTTGGCAGCTAGAGTTTGTTATTTTGGAATTAATTGAGTATCTGTAGAAAAAGTCAGCCTCTTGTTCCTGAGGGCCCCTCTTGGTGAGGTATTTTTGGTGCGTAGAATTGGGTAGTGGGTGGAAAGAGTTCTGAAACCTATCCTTCCTCTTTTCCTCAACAGAATGATGAGCTGTTAGCTTTTAGGGGTAGGAGCTTGGCCTGTGTAGCCATTCTTGTTTCTGAGCGAAAACCTTCTTGGTTAGCTACTTAACAGTTCACTCCAGT
This sequence comes from Dolichotis patagonum, assembly GCA_004027295.1. Classification (NCBI taxonomy): domain Eukaryota; kingdom Metazoa; phylum Chordata; class Mammalia; order Rodentia; family Caviidae; genus Dolichotis; species Dolichotis patagonum. The sequence goes on along the minus strand of PVJX010003207.1, from coordinate 37,277 downwards.
GTCACTTGTTGGTTTATGTACTGACTATTTCCAGTGTTGCTCTGGCACGTGTCATTTCAACTAGTTAATTCTTGTATTGAACAAATTTGATAAAATTGTCATTTTTATATTTCCTGTTATTTTAGGAAAAAAGTTAATGAAAAATGCAATTTTTAGTCATTTCATATTTAAACAACTGGGCTGGTAATTAATGTACAAGTCAATTTGTTCATTTAAAAATATATGTTACTCTTGGATGTGTACCCAATGTGTTAGTCATTGGGTCCATTCTTTAAACCTGAGGAAAGATGATAGCATGGTCGGGGTATTTTATTGCCCAAGCTGTAGAATATTTCTTATGCCAGTTCGAGTTATATGGACAATGAAAAGGCAACCTGGTAAAGATGCACTGAACTAATTCTGATTTCAATGCTTAAATCTGAGGATTAACTGAAACAGTTTGACCTAGAAGAGCTTCCTGTGTTGTTACATGTTCAGATCCATTATTGCTTGGGGTGGTCATCAATTCATGATTTTGGTAATTTGAGATTGCAACTAGAAAGGTTAATAAATTTTTTAAAAATGAGAGAAGGTAAATTTATACTTTTAAGTTGAGTTATGTATGAATTGGTTAAATAATATGTTAAAAGTTTTACTCAATATAGTTATACCTTCAGTTGTTTTGATTATGGAAGCCTGTTTATTTTTGTTGCTTGGAGAAAAGCCCACCTTAATTTTAATCCTTTAGTCATAGTTTTAGCATATAAGTATAAGTATTTTTGTTTTGTTGCGTCTTTGGGCAATAAAATTTTCTTACTCTTTTGACATTGTTGCTTTTTTCTAAAATAAGCTCACATATTTCCTACTACAATTTAGATATCATTTCTAATTATGAATGAACTCTTCCTAAGAGGGTCCCCTGTTGTATTGATAGTTGCATCAATACAAGATGCATTCAGTATAAGATGCCCTGAGAGTCTCCTCAGGTGGGTGTTGGGCTGTGCTGGTTAATAGGATGGCTCTTTAAAAAAAAAAATAGGATGGCTCTTGAGATTAGGAACAGAGCAACCTTCTAGAACTCTGAATGAGCCTTTTAAAATAACATCATTGATGTGCTGTTTTGCCTCAGTGTTGGCCAACCATTGGTCACTTGATCATGTGTTGTATCATCAGGAACCATATATTCAGACCTTCAGCCCTTTTTTGCATTTCAAATCTCACATGGAGGTAGGCAGAGGAATGTGTAGGGACACAGACATCTGTTTCCTCATGCATCTAGAGCCACCATAAGGATTCTTCTAGATTCCCGTTCCTCTGTTGCTTTACCTCTTTTGATCATTGGTTAATTTTTTTCCAAGCAACTCTTCATCTAGCAGTGTGCCAGGATCTTGATATAAATGTGCATAATAGAGTTCTTGTTCTTGTGGAGTGCATAGCTTATTAGACATGATACATTTTATAAGCCAATAAATATGTATATTTGTGAAGTAGAGGAACTGGGCTGGCAGGCTGTACACTAAATTGATGGTGGGTTGAGAGAGATGAGATGACTCTTTTTAATGGATATGCAGCCATATTTTCTATGGGGACTTGGATTATATTTACTGAAATATATTAAAAATATATTTAATATTTTTGAAAAGGTGTCATAGTGCTGGCTAGAATTCCATTGAACCTGGGCAAATTTTAAAAACTCCAGTTACGGGTAAACTGTTGACTGGTACTATAGTTAACTTTGTTGCATTAGAAATACTACATTAAGTTGATGGTTAAGTAGGAATGTATGTTAAATTGTGAGAATAAGGATAGTATTTATGGCAGTGGTCCTGTAAAGAAAGCAAACAGTTGGGTTTTTGAGTTATATAGGACGGTCTGGAAGCTTTGATCTTTGGGAAAAGAATTGTTGAGTTCTTGGAATACATGACCAACACAAGCACAGGTGTATTACAACAAACTGTGTTTTCTTCACCCCTTCCAACTCTGAGCCCAAAGGATAATTTAGTGAACCTTTAACTGGACCAGTATACATACACACTGACAGCAAAACACTTACAGAAGGCAATTTTTGTCAGTTGGAAATCAATGCTAACTGAGGTATCCTTTTATTCTACTAATTAATTGGAGAAAATTAAACACTGTACCAAGAAAAAAATGCATGATCTCTGGCAATAAACTGAAGATTTACCTAGTATATGTAGAATAAAATACTTAACCCTTCATTCACTATAAATGTTGATCCTATAGTGATACCATTGTGGGAAGTTTCCTGAGCATTTTTATTGTTGAACATTTTCATGGATAAATGCTAGGTATGTAAGTTGAGGATAAGTATAGAAAGTAGTTACATTAGATGCTACCCATGCTGTACAGCATTTTCCCACCTGCTTATGAAGCATTTTCCTTTTTGAAGAGTGGGTGGCTGCAGGGATTAGTGAAAGGGAAGTAGAGGTTTCCACACTGGTTCAGATCTGACCTTGGTCAGTGATGCTTGAAATTCAGCACTGTTTAAATAGGCTTTAAGAGAGCCCACTTTTTGATCCACTTTCAGTGGATTAATATCCATAGTTCTTTAATGTCACAGTTGTGTAACTAATTGGCAGAATTAAATGATTTAAGAATTTTACTCTTCCATCGCCCTCCGAATATAATTGGTTGTTGTTTAAGTCAGAATTTTGGAGCTGATCTGAGTCATTTCTGAGGACCTGAGCATAGTTAGCTTTGTAGCTCTTACTGTAATAGGAAGATTGTGTGTTTTGCATTACTTATGAGGTGAGGTTGGGGGAAGGACTGGTTTTTTAATGTCAGTTTGTAATTTTTCCAAATTCAAGATTTGCTCATCTTATCCTAGTCACCCTTAAAAAATGGAGTCACCTGCTGTCCAAGATTTATGCTTCTTATCTCTGTGACCAAATAAAGGAGGAGTAGTGATCTATTTTCTTTCTCCTTGTTTACCCTTCCCTGAAAGAATTTCAGTGCATAAACCTTTTTTCTGATGCCTTACTTCTGATTGATAACAAGGGACTTTTGCTCAAGTCTAGTTAGCAGTGTTTAACATTTTACACTCTGTAACTGCCTGTCTTGATCACTCTGTATTTATAGAGCTTCCCAGGAAGGGTGTGCACTGAGGGATGATATATTACCTGTTAATTTGTTTGCTGAAAGATGGGCTCATATATTTAGAATGATGACAGATCAGAATATTTGGCTAAGTGTATCAGTCAGTGTCTCATTTTTCAAAACATGACAACTCCAACATGCTACTGTAAAAATACTGTGCTATATAGATGGATGTTATTTGTTAAATTTCTGTCCTGGTTAGATTCATTCATTAAAAAAAAAATCATCCTTTTGCTATACGCTTATTTGGTTATTGAGAATTTCAGATCTATTCTTTTGCTTCACTTGCGGTTTCTGTTTGTTATTCCTGAAAATGGCATTCTTTTTCTCTTTGCAGTATTGGACACCAACAGCTTTAACCACATAAAGAAGGTCAAGTACAGAAATCTGTAGGTCTGACAACTCTTCATTCTGTCTGTCTATAACTGAGACGTATAAACAAGACCTTCACTGAAGGGGAAAGGGAAAACAAAACAAAACTGCTTCTAACCCAGTGGAGAAGCTTTAGGTTGTAAGAAGCATTAAAAGCATTGTCTGGGAAGGACGAATAGCGAGGTTACACTTAACACCTAGAGATGGTATTTATTCCCAATGTCCTTGGGGACTTTCATGGGGCTATAGTGCTGCTCTCCCTATGAACAGATAATTCGAGAGATTTATTTAGCATGACTTATCTGAATAAACTGTCGAAAAAGAAGAGTAGAAGAAAAGGCCATTTTCAACTATTACTTGCCAAATATATAATGTCACCCTCCTCCTAAGTAGGGACATGGCTTAAGGATAGCAAGATGAATAAGTGAATGAAAAGTTCTCCCCATTGTAGTTCTCCCTTATATAGCAAATGAACTTAAAAAAAAAAACAAAAACGGTATAAAGATGTTTCAAAACTAGCAGATCAGATTATAGGTAAACTGATTAATAACGTTATTAATTTTTCCCAGGACTATATTTGTTGTCTATGTTTTAAAAGTTTTTAAATTTGAAAGTGAACATAATTGAAGGGATAAAGTTTCTCCCTTGAATTCTGGTGAGCTTGCTTCTTGGAAGCTTTCAGCAGCTTTACTGACAGTGGTGATGTTGCCGTGCTAAATGCTTCTCTGCCCCGTGCTTTTGCAATCTTCTGACTCTCACTGTGATGACCTGAAGCCAGTCTTTCAGAAGAGAACCTATGTTGTCACGTTTTTCTGGTGGCCCAGTGGAAAAATTGGTGGATCTACTAAGGTTAAAATTTTGAAGACTATTGTCTTCTTTTAGGAAGTCAAAACGACAAGTTCTTTTGGTCTAGTCACCTCCTAAATACCCTTAGTCTGTAACAGTATATGAGTATCCAGGCAGTGATTCTTTTGCCATTTAAAATATTTACTTTTTTCTTGGCACTCCTCAGTTGCATTTACAATTTCTTTTGTTAAATTTCTGACTCTGCTTAACCAGGCGCCCCTCCCCCCCCAAATCATCTGTGCTGGTGCTGGGTGTTTTTTGACTGTTTATATTTATGAAGTAGTTTTTTATATCTTGTTAGTGTCATAAATCAAATTTTATATCCCTTTATATGCTGTGTTAAAAGATCCAAAGTTTTACTTTTTGGTTTTGGAAGTGCAAATTTTTGTGTGTTTGTGGTAGTGGGGTAGTGGCAGGCAGGGAAGCCTTAATAATAGAATTCGACTACTTTTCAAATTACTTAATTTTCTCTGCCATGCCTTATTTTTGAGGTTGGTTTTATGTAGCTAGTGACTGGAAAATTACACAGATTATGCAACATGTTTTATTATGGAAGTTACAGAGTTGTGTAGTATAAGGAAGTAGACTTTTTCACAAGCATAACTGCACTATGTTGTAAATATTGACAAGCATTGTTTGTGTATCTTCTCAATAATAAGTATTATGAAATGACATATGAAAGATACTACATGTAAAATCCTCATAGAGAATGCTAAAACTCGTGTTTCAGATCTTTATTTTTTGTCTCTAACCCTCCTTCACACATATCACTCTCATACGCTCACACACACACACACACACACACTCACACAACTCACCAAAAAAACAAAACTACATTCTTCAGAAGGATCACAGAGAGTTAATTACGGTGATATGCAACAAGTAGGACAGTTGTAGTTATTGGTCTGTCCCAAAGCCTACAGGAGGTTCTTATTTCATAAGCAGAGATAATTTGTTTTACTTTGTGTGCCATATGGTTTTGCAACTGCAGAGATCAAACAGATTTGTGGATGTAAACTTCAGTTCTGTACTTAAAAAACTTGAGTCGTGTGGAGATTTTCATAAAGTGCTCAAATCATTGATGCCAACCAGGTCTGTTGGAGTCAAGGATCCTTGTCAGTTTTGTAAGCAACTACAGATGATGGTTTTTATTTGAACTTTAAAGACAACTTTGGAAAGGAAACTTGAAACACAAATTGTCAACTGGAATGTAGTGATTATTACTATTTTTTTATAGAGATGATTAAAACCAGCAGTCATTAGCATAGAAGAGTAAGTAGTTCTGAGGCTGCCCAGGTGGTCTCTAGAAAATAGTAGAGTTTTCTCTTAGAGAAGTTTTAATTACACTAATTCACTTTGCTGATTGTCTTCAGAATTCAGACTTTTTTGACTGCTGTTTTTAGAAAGGGGGAAAGAATATCAGTGTACTAGTGGTTGTCCTCTTGTTTTTAACGCCTAAATGTGTGTACTGTGTCCTGTTGGCCTCGGTGTGTGTATTTGTTTTTAAAATACATTGTTTAGTTTATCTAAAGTAGATATACATTCCCGGTCCCTTTGTTTTTCAATTATAAATTTTAACAGAGCATCCAAATTATCTAAACCATCTCCATTTATAGATGTAAAATTTGAAGCTGTCCTCTCTGCTTGTAACGGCATCTCTGGGAAAGTAGTGCTCCCATCCCACAATCTTTAGAATTTTAGGTAAGAATATTCTTCTAGAAAAATAGGACCTTCAGATTCAGCTTCTTAACCTCTTAATTTTTCTGGCAGTGACTTGTATATTCTTCTTTTGCGTACCAGGCACAGTTGTCATAATTAATTCTTTTAATTTTGTTTTACCTGGTTTCCCTACTATTTATCTAGCTTAAAGATATAGGGAGTTTTTCTTGTTTTCTGCTCTGTTCCCAACTCTTGTCTTATAAGGGCTGCTGAGTAAATATTTGTTGAATATATGACAGCATAGTTGTATAAATTGTGTTTACTTAGGATGTTTAAATATAACATTTTTCCTTCTGCTAATTTTCATATAGAAAATCTTCCAAAATAGCATTTGTGCTTTCTTCTTTTTAAAAATGACTGCATGCTTTCTGTTTGCATAAACTCAAAAGATCTGATGCCTGAGCATCCAGATGTTATTTCTGATTTTTTTCATATCACTTCTATGTGACAACTATTATTTTGCTATTTCCCAGACATGTCCTTTCCAGAGCCTGCAGCAGTAATAAGCAGACAGTAATGAATTTTTATGTAAACTTTGCAATATATTTTATGTTTGTCAATACCGAGAACAAAATGTGAGGCTCTTACAAAGTGTGGAGTCCTAGTGAGAAATATTGGAGACACATAGCAGCCACCTGTCCCTCGTGTCATATGTGATGAAATGGATGGCAAAAGGAACTTACCTGGCGTTCGCCAAAGTAAAATGAGTACTTTGGTTAGTAGACCCAGCCACTTCATTCTCGATCAGTACTCTGCTAAAAACCTTTGTATTTGGCAGGAAGTCATTTTTTCTGTTTATCAAACTTTGTCGTGCATATGACACAGTCACTCATGACTGTTCCGTACATGTGTGTTTTGTATTCCTTTGGGCTAGTGAGAAGAACAGATGTCCAAGGCTGATAGTGCAAAGTTCCTTATCCTGTGTAATTCAGGTCGGGGTGGCACTCAAATTGAAGGAGACCATCCAGAGATGCAAAGTGATTTGGACAGAGGCTCTGCGTAGTAGGATCTGTCGTGATCTCTCTATCACGATACCCCTCTGCCTACTGCTGTAAAAGGCTTTGGGCTTCGGAAAAGCTATTCTCATACAGTAAACCCAGGGATGTATTTGGAAGTAAGATGGGTCAGATAAATCAAGTAAGTTGAGGTGGAAGGCCAGAGTAAGTTACATTCTACCAGAATGCTTTCTTACCTCTGTATTCTTGCTCTGAGCAGAAGCCTGCTTTTAGGTATTCACTCATAAAAACTGCTTGGGAGCTGAAATGTTAAGTTGAATAATATCACTCATTTTAACCAGTTAACCAGAGCTTTGTTTATTTTGTATTGCCTTTTAATAATAGAAGGCACCCCTCTCATGCCTTTGGTGATGGATATTTAACCTAGGAAGCACTGAGCTATATCCCCAGCACCCCACCCCTTTTTAAAATTTAAAAAAATTTTGAGACAAATCCTTGCTAAACTGCGCAAACTGGCCTTGAGTTTAAGATCCTTCTGTTTCGTCCTCCAAAATAGCTGGGATTTATAGATGTGTGCTGTGGTACCTGGCTTGCCTCATCTTGTAAAAATACTGAAACATTTTCCAAAGGATAATTCTTTCCTCTCTTGCGTTAGGAACAAAATCTTCCTAAAAAATGCATGTATTTATATCATTGTTTTAAAGTAGAATCATGTTGTATAATGCTTAACATTGGTCATAATAAATCCAATGAGGGCAATTGCCAAATGAGCAATTCCCTGAGGGCCCCCTTTTTTGCTATAGGTCCCTTGGTTAAAATGGTGAGCAGGGGACAGAAGTTGGGTCCATCCGGGTCCATCCTCAACTTTTAGTCTTTTACTGAGAGAAAACAAGATCAATGAAGCAACAAACATATAGTGGTCACATTATCCAAGTCAGACCAATTGTAGTTTTTCAGCAGGATTGTGTGGAGGCTCTGAGAAAGATGTTTTCCCCTTCATTCTGTTTGCAGTGCTGGCAAGTTTTCAGTCATGGTTCCATCCTTGTGGAGATAGAACCTGCCAACGAAAATGATGCCAATACAATTCTGAGTGGGCACAGTGAATATGAATTGCATTTACTGAGTGATATTCTAGGATGTCTTTCAAGTGGTGGTTTTAAAACTACTTGGTACTCCTGGAAGCTCAGGGGCACAGCGCCTGCAGGCGCGGAGGTTGTGAGTTCAAGTTCAATTCTTGGTGACAACAACAAAGAATTCCCTGGGAGTTTTTTTTTTAAATGCAAATTTGCTGGTTGTGGTGGCTCATGCCTATAATCCTAGCACTGGAGAGGGAGGCTGAGGCAGGAAAACCTAGTGAGTTCAAGGTCAGCATGAATTCAATAGCAATGAGACTCTCGTCTCCAAAAACAAAAAAACTCAGAAGAAAACCAAACCAGATTTTTGATATTTACCTCTGATAGAGTCAGACTCTTGGGGGATCCACAAATCTGTATTTCACACAAACATTCTAATGCTCTTTTAATAAGGGCTTGTTCTTCAGCCTGGCAACAGAGGATGTGATAATGGTTTGCATTTAGCTGCACATGAGGTTTAGGTTTATTGCACTTAAAAAGTTATATATCACCATTAGGTTTAAAAAGGTCCTTCCTCAAGGCCGAGTGCGGGACCGCATTTATTATGGCAAATGATTCATTAAAAAGAAACTTTCTTTCCTAAGGATGTGATTGTGGGAATGGCTGAAATATGTTGTAGTGGTTATTGAAATCACTCATCTGTGGTCATATTCCTGCCTCCACATTCTCTTTGGCTTCCCTGTTGCAATCTCTTTTTCTTTTTACAGCCAACTAACTATAGGCCCACATACTTGGTGAGGGGCAGGCAGTGGTGCCTGTATAAATCTCTTTATAAAAAGAGAGTACACTTTGTCTGGTTATATATTTTTTTTCTTGGTCACCAGTACAGGTTATCCCTTTGCCAATTATGTTTTGTTTGTTGTCTATTGATTCCAACGTGAGGAAGGGAAAACCCTGAGGATAGAAAGTAATACCTTCCCTAAGGAGTTTCTACTTAGGACTTACTCTCTCCTTATATTTCTACTGGATTTTTTTTTTTTAAATACAAAAGCTGAAGCAAACTGGAAAGGTAATGTTGGAATTATTTACTAGTTAAAACATCTTTACTTGTGTTTCTCTCCCCGAGCCCCCAGTTGATTTCTGTAGAGTTTTTATGGAGCCAATTGTGTTTTCACTAGCTCTTTCTAGGAAGGTGCAAATGTGCTGTGGGCTGTGTTCCTGGACAGAAATTGTTAAGGGAAAGTAACTAATTATAAAGACGTGCACTTGAGCCTGTACAATAAAATGTGGACCAGGTGTGGTGGAGCTGATACTAATGGTGATATAGCAAAACCATGTATCAAGTAGTTCTTTAGAGTTTCAAGAGCATTTTACTCATTTTATTTTTATAAACAGTCCCCAGCCAGGGACTATTGTTTATAATCTGTGTATTATAGAAAGCAGAAACCACCATAGAAAGATGAAAAAACTGGCTTAAATTAGAAATTGCAGAGCCAGGTTTTGAAAACAGGTTACCTACCACTATAGTCCATCTGCTCTTCTCTGCAGTGCGCTGTGTTACTCTACTTTGTTACCAGATAAGCTGTTTGTAGCATCTGAACAGATGCTGGTGGCATTTGAGGAGGGCACAGTCTTTTGGTAGAATAAGCAGAACTCACAGGATGCAATGATGTTCCCCTAGGATTCCAACCACAGGTGCAAACTGAGGAGACATTGTTAGCTATGGGTGGGAAAGGTGGGCGAGAAAGCCTTTCTCTGAATGAAGGTGGACAGAGTGCTGCCTGGGTAGCTCTGTGATCTTGTGCTGATATATAAACTTTCATAAGTTTAGGAGTTATGAAAGATATAATTGTGAGCATATTGTGAAAATGGACATTTAAAATAAAGCTTTTACATGATACACTTAAGTACAGCTGATCAAAAAAGTCTTACATTTTCCTATCAGCTATCATTCAGTTAAAGAAAACAAGTAGAAGTGAAATGAATTATGGTGACTCATGTCTGTCATTTCAGCTACTTGAGAAGCTGAAAGAAGAAAATCCCAAGTTCCATCCAGGCAAAACTGGGCAATTTAGCAAGACCCTGTCTCAAAATAAAGAGCGGAAGATGTGGCTCAGTGTGTGTGTAATATTCAGAGTTTTCTCACCAGCACAGACCAAAAACCAAACCAATCCAAAAAAAAGACGAAAAACGCACAAACTCTTTTTTGGGGGGATAAGGGGGTGTACTGCGAATTGAACTCACAACCTTGTGTTTGCCAGGCAGGCACTTATGCCACTGAGCTATATCCTCACCCCCTAAACTTTTAGTTGGAACTATTTCTTTGGTTTTATTCCAATTCTTTTTTCTTCTCTTTCTCCTCACATTTTGATTTTAATACATCATCATGTTTCTAAGTCTCTTATGGATTATCATGTCATACTTACGTAGCTAGAAGAGTATAAAACCATGGATTTTTAAAATGTCCTATGCTTACAAATATTATTCAATATAGAAGCTGTTTGAACACTTTAATTAGAATAGTGGATTAAAATAACATTATAGTATGCATTCTGATAAATGATTAATGCAAATAAATTAAAACATCTCTTTAACCCTTTGTCTCATGTCTGTTCAAATAGTTCCCCTCCTCACTATATATATTGATCACTGAATGATGAAGAGTTTGATATCATGTATTTCACAGTTTTATTTATAGAGGTAGGCACTGAAAATTGAAAAGGATGGATGTTATTGTGAAGCCAGCTCTCCGTACTCCTTTTAAAGTTACAGTTCCTGGAAATATTCACACAGTGACCTGTCATCAGAAGTTGTTTTAAATGATCTTTTGGCTGGTGACTCAAAGATCCTCCTTTACTTTTGTTTGAACAGTCTGACTCAGGAAAGGATTTGTTTGCATGCTTTTGGTTGTCTTCATTTCTTATTAATTTCTTTGCATCAGGACCCCTTCGTTTCCAGCAGCTCTCTGGTTTGTGCCCTACAGGTTTTCTGTCTCATTGGTAGTGTAGCCACTGAACTGGGGGGAGGTGGTGACCGAGGGCACGCACACTTCAGAAAGCGACAGAAGACCTTTGTGTGTTCAAGAACTCAGTTTTAACTTTTTAAAAATGTAGGTTGGGGGCTAGCACACATCTGAACTTACCCAGGAAACTGAGTTTTAAACCAAAATGCTGTCTGTAGCATGAAACTAAACTAAACTAGAGAATCCAGTAAAGTTTAGGTTAGAGGGTGAGTTGCGAGGTAAGTTAGGTAACCTTTGAAAGGAGCCCTGGCCTGAGGGAGGCTGTCTGGAGGTGGAGGGTAGATTGATGGGAGTGGCTTCTGTTGTATGCTGTGACACAGTTTCATGACAGCCTTCTTGCCCCTATAGATGCTCACTACTTGGCCTCGTTCTAGTTAGTTTGTAAGTTAGTTAGAAAAAGGTAACTAAAATTAAGGTGAAAAATATGGTTTGTTTCAGTCTTAAATTCACTTTCGCTGTTCACTGGGGACACAGATATTGAGCTGCTTCCCTACACTGAGTATAGTGAAGCAAAGCACTTAATTTACATTTTCAAAGTAGCCATTTTTACTTACTCTTTATTGCTTTATGTGCTGGTAGGTATATTATTGGAGAGGTTCAAAGCTGCAGGCATCCATATGGAAGTACATCACTCACGGACTCCACAGAGGTGAAGCATGTGTCCTGGGAGAGTGAGGCCAGTCATGTCATTAGCTATGCTCTGCCTTGAGAGTTTTATCCAATAAATAAGAACTGATTTTCTTTCCTGTTAAATTACAACAAAATTATGGTAATATTCTGTGCATGTTTTATTATTGTCTATTTTTTGGTGTTCAATAATCTGTTTTCAGATGAGTTTTAAGTAGGGTTAGGAGCTCAAATATGGAACTTGATTTTTGTGACTGTACTATAAACTTTCTCCTGTCAGAAAGTGAATAGAACTTGTAACAACTTGTACTGACTTATAGTCTGCCAGGCCTTGAATTTTCTTAAGTAATAGGGAACAGAGGTCTTTAAAAGTTTGTGAACTGAGATTTTTTTTTTTAAGGTGAAAGCAATACTGTACAGGAAATTAAGTTTTTGGGTGAGGAAGTAGAATTGGTCAGATTTAAATCATTACTGTCTCTTTAATGAGGACTTATAGGAAGAATGTTGGGCTGAAAGTATGATGCCAGTTAAAACCATAAATGTGAAATTTATTCACCTTGAGCAGACAGTATTTGGAACTGAATAGAGGGGAAAAAAGAGAATTTTTACATGGAAGGAATTCATCATCATTCTCAAAGTTGTGGAAGACTAGTGGTCGATCATTGAACTTGATTTGCTTCTCTTTTAAAATTACCTGCCTCAGAGATTTATGATTTTAGTTTAGTTTTCGAGAGTGTTGTGAATGTTTATATTTGCATGTTGTAAGTTAAAGAAAAAGACCATTTGTTTCTTTTCTTCTAGACACCAGTAAAGTTTCTAATGTAGTTGTAAGAAAACTTAGTTACGTATTCACACTCTCTTGTCTTCTCTCTTCCAGATCTGTTAGATAAGAATGTTTAAAGTATCAAGTAATTTCACTAGCTTTCCTACGTCCTAGTGAATATTTCCATTGATATTTATTTGGAAGTGAATTTTTCACCATGGGCATGGAGTGAAGGATCCTGCAGAGGAGGCAAGGAAATGAGCAGGATCTTAGTTAGACAAAATGTGCATTCCAAACATATTGGCTGGTCATAGGAAATGCTCAGTATATGCTGTTTGGTGAGAGTTAGCGGAGGAATTGAAGTTGGATAGAATTGATGCGCTCCATGCTTGACATGGCCCATGGTGCTCAACCATTGTCTTTTGTTGAATCTGTGAAAGCATATATATTCAGATCAAGGACTAGTGTCTCTGTGAATATGAATACAAGTTTTTATAGAATACTTTGGAGGAGGAAATAAGATGATATAGTTCTCTTTTGCAAAGCCTGTTTACAGAGTTACACTTAATATACAGAAATAAGGACTTCTGTTTTATTTTTTAGGTGGTGTTTAAAATTATTTCAACATTCATGAGTTTACGTTACGAAAGTGTGATCATAATACAGTTCGAGGACTGATTTCTGCATTCTGACCTCTGAAGGAAAAACACTCATTACTTATAGTAAAAGGTCAAATTCTCATGTTCTCTGTACTTTCTAGATGTCCACTGTAGTAAACATCTTTGTTAGAGAAATATTTTTATGTATGTCTTTGAATTTGGGGGATAAAAAAGCTAGATAGCTGACTGGCTTCTCTCTCTCTTTGTGCCCTGCAGCTTTTTAGTAAACCTATAATGACATCTAGGCTGTACTTTTACAAGGTTCACTGAAACTGGTTTTGCCTTTGGGACCTTGCCAGATAAGAGGAAGAGTCTCTGTGGGATTTGCATATGGATGCCAGTCCTCTGTTTGATTTAGTAAACTTTTTATCACAACCATTTTCTAAGTAAATCTAAGGTTTATGTGGATAACAACTGCATTGTTACCAAGAAAAAAGCGACTATATAATTTGTGAAGAGAGTCAGCTATTGGGGGTCCTTAAAAGAAAAGCTTATCCTTAAGGTTGCAACACTCATTGGCTTTCATCCACTCCCAAAATGTTTGTCTCTTCCTTCAAACTCTCCCACACACCAGAGAGGGAGATGTCCTAGTGGTCTAGCTACTGGACTATCTGGTACTGCAGACTGTGAGGTTGTTGCTGTGTAAAGGTTACTTTGCTTCGTGTGAGTGATGTCAACTTTTAATTTAAAAAAATGGAGCTTGATAGATTAGCAAATTAAAAGAATAGATGCAGCATGTGCTAACTTGTGTGTCAACTCTACTTGGTATCTACTAGATGGTCACCTGCAACTGACTTAACCTAGTTTTTTCTGTGTTAAATGATATTATGATAGCTTTCCTTTTCAGCATGTTGTAAGAAGGTTCTGATATGACTGTAAAGTTGTTTGCAAATAAGATTTCAAGTAATAAAGGAAAATCTTGAGACATCTTTTGCTACTATTGCTTACTAACCTCCCCTCCACCCCATACTTTTGAGAATGGATCAGAACTCTATAAAAGGAAAGTGGTTATGTTGTGTCAGGGGAAAAAAAGTCAGGAGAAATAAGTAATACATAAACTTTACAGTCATAAGGGGATCCGGGTGGGTGGATCTGGTGACTTGGCAGCTGAGAGAGGGAAGCAAGTATAATTGTTGATTTTATCAGAGCAGGTTGAATGTTTGTATGTGGACATAGGGGAATAGAGTTGAATATAGACTTAAAGATTAACATGCATTTCAAGAGATTACAAACATCTAAAGCTCCATAAATTGTAGATAATTTTTCTGTGTATAGGGTGTGGTACTAATGTTAAAAAAGTTAGCTCTGTCAAAATAGGAAGTCAAAATAAACACATAATATGGTTTGCTTTCTTTCATAGAATTTGTGTTTTGGGACATCCAGATCGTTTGTATTATCATTGGAAGTTTATGAAAGTTGATTTTAGTATAGCTATCTTTCTATTGAACGCTGGAATCATGAACTCCTGATACTGGTCACTCGAGTTTTTTTCTCTTGATTTTGGAATTTCAGCACTTTCAACTTTGAAAGTTATTTTAGAGTTGTTTTTGAATGGAAAATATAATGAAAAACGCGAGTTGTTAAATTTCTGATCAACTGGGGGGAATATATACGCCTCAAAATGTTTAGTAGATTCCTTTTATTAGAAGATATTGGAAAGCAATTCCATGTAATAGTTTACCAAAGGGAGTTTGGAAAATGAAATATCAACTTTTGGGAGGAGGAAGTTGGCGTGGGGCAGAGTACCTTAAAGTGGGCTTTGCTTTGTGGAATACATGTGGCTTAAAGAGTTGCATACATAAAAGAAACTCAGTTATCAAACATGAGAGTGTCTTAAAAATTAGACCAGGTAAGTTATTTTTTTCTTGGAGAGCTTAAAATAAATTCTACAATCAGAATTGTTCTTTTTTTACATTCAGGTCTGCTGGCTGTTAAAGCCACTTGGAAATTTTAGCCAAGCTCTTGAGTTTGTAAATTTTTATTATGAGCCCCCTTTCAACTGTGTTGTTTATGTACAGAAGATTGTAGCATGTTAAACAAGATTTAACATCCTAAGAGGCATGCGTGTACACACGTACACACACGTGGTTAAACCAGTGGCATCGAGGTGGCATCAAGGAAGAAACCTCTGTGGGGGGAAAGAAGGAGCTGTAGATTAAGCCTTTATCTGGGGGGCAGCATAACCAGGCCCTTTTTTCTTCCCTATGGTTTTCCCTTATTGTTATTCATCAGCCAGTACACTCATGAGGTACTTGTGTAGGGAAACTTGAAACTGTCAGTTTGCAGTTCATTACTAGCCTTGTTATGTGAGATTGGAAATATTAGCTAAAACAGAATAGTGAATTTTTAAATTATAGGTGAGATTTCATTGCCTGCTTCTATGCTCCTTTATTAAAAGTGATTGGGAGTTTGTGATATTGAAAGCAATTCCTTAGTTAACAGTTCCTGTAGATTAGTGGTAAGCCATGGGATTTCTGTTGGGATCAACATTCAGTTGTGTAAAATCCTTGGGAGGGCAGTGAAGTAGGAATTCCCTAATTTGGTTACATTGACTCCATTGTGAAATCAGATTTCCCATATGCATGTGTTAGGAGGCGAGATGGTGATCCCAGTGAGTGTGTAATTTATTGGGCATGTTTGGTATGCAGGTATGGAAAGAAATTTTCATCTGTTTATGTATCTGTCAGGATTTGAGTAGTTTTAAAAAAAATTCTCAGAGCCAGATGAATTTGGTAGTTTTGGCTGTGCCGTGCAGTGGTTAAAAAAGCATGTGGTCTGGAGCTAGACTGTTCAGTTTCAAACAGGTCCTGTCTGAGTCACTTGTGTGACTTTAGTTCATTAACTGCTGCTTTTCTCATCTTCAGAATGGGGTTCCTAAGTTACTTACTTGATAAAAGTTATTGTGATAAACAATAAAAAATGAAAGATTAATATAGATAAATTGCCTAAGAAATTCTTTGCGTGGAGTGACACATGTGTTATCTAATATTATTGCTGGCAACTATTTAAGAATTACAATTCTTAGTTTTATAAACTGTGTAGAAGTGGTCACAGAAATGGTATTTCTTTGTAGAGAAAACTAAATTATGTGTTATTTTTTGCATCAGGCTTTTATTATACACGTTGCCTTTTTTCCTGTTCTGATGTTCCTGAGGAATCTCATAATTTATCAGTAATTTGAGTGGCCTGTACTATGCCCAGTAAAGGCAATATTCATATTACCTTGGGGTTTTTTTTGGTGTTTTTTGTTTTTTGTTTTTTTTGTACTGGGAATCGAATTCAGGACCTTGCACTTGCCAGGCAGGCGCTGTGCCACTGAGCTATATCTCCAGCTCTACCCTGTTTTATGTTATTATCATTGAGCAAAATGTGTGTGTTGGCAATTGTGAGTAGATTGGATTCTCAGCACGGGTAACATTGCCTGCATGTGAGCTTCAAAGGCTTGCAGATAGATAGCTCACTTCCTCTACAAAAGTCTTTGCTGCCATTTGATTAACCTGCTGCCCAAAGCCAGCAAGAAAGTACACCCGGTATAGGGAATGGTTTTTCTTGAATCTAACTTGTAGGACATTCCAAACTGATTTGATGGCAATTTCACATAATTAGGAGAGGTAAATTTTACTTCTAGTGTTTCTAATAATGATTGTAATTTAAATCCACTTACTGTGAAAACTACTGTATATTGTGATATCAAATTAATCTCTGTTTAACACTTTCCTGGATGATTTAACATATTTTCACTTACTGTTATTCAGACTTCCAGTGATGACCGCTTTTTCGAAAGCAGAAAGTCTTCTTTTTGGCAGGAGACAAATCTGTGTTTAATACCTTCCTGGGTAATTTAACATATATTCACTTACTAGGATTCAAACTTGCAAGGGTGACTGATTTTCAGAAAGCAAAAACATTTTCTTTTTGGGAGGAAGCTAATCTTTCTGGGAGGAAGCTAATCTCAGGCAGTACTGATTAGGTAGGTTGAGAGCATTTACAAATAAGATATGGACCTGGAGAATGTGGATAGATACCTTTGATAGACATATGCTATCTGATATGGTAATCACTTGTGACTTTCTGTTAATTGAAATATGACTAGATTGGAGGAGTGAATTCTAGATTTAATTATAATTAAGCTTAAACAAATATTTGATTCTGTACTAGAGAATTGTGTTTAGAACACCTCATATCTAGGAATCTACTTTGTGAGTATTTCGGGCTCTAGATAAGGTCAAGTAGTTCCAATGAAAATAAGCATATGAATTGAGACATGCTGTAAAGATGAAATACACACGAGTATTTCAAGGCTTTATTAGTAAAATAATTTACAAGATCTTTATGGTTTTTAACATTTTATTTTGTTATACCAGGGATAGAATCCAGGTCTTGTGTGAGCTAACCACATGCTTACTATGGATATAAACTTCTAGCCTTTTACTATACTTAAAAAATTGATGGTATTTGGAATTATATTGGATATATTGTTAAATAAAATATAATATTAATTTTACATTTTCTTTACCTTATTGAAAACTATGGTCACTAGGAAACTTAGCTCATGTTTTATTTCTGATAACCAATATCATAAATTTTCTTTCCAAAATCTGTGGCTTTGGAAACTTCTTGATGAATTCCTATATTCCTGTGTGTTGGAATATCATGTTCTATCTATAAGATTTCAGAGGACAAAAAAAATTGAAAAATAATATGACCAATTTAATATTGATATGAAAAAATTTCAATCCTATTTTAAATGAGCATTTTATGAGTAGATTTAAATCTAACGAAGAGCCATGACTAAAATAAGAGGTTGTTTAACTACACTTTTGGTATATATAATACATTCCTGTGTGCTATTTTTTAAAAAAATTGTGGGTAAACTAAATGTAAACCTGCTGAGTGTGGTGATGCACTGGGTAATCCCAGCAATTGGGAGGCCAATCTGAGCTACATAGTGAGTTTTAAGGCCAGCCTAGACTACATGGCAAGTCTCAAAAAAAAAAAAAAAAAAAAAAAGATCAATACAAAACATAAAACTTACCCATCCAACAGTTTTTAATGTGCTGTACAATACTGACTGCTCACCATGTACATACTGTTATGCAACAGCTCACCCATCAAGAATGGCTAAAGTTCGACACTCACTTATCTATAGCTCCCTGCCACCTCAGAGAGCTGCCATTCTGCTTTGCTTGTGTGCTTTGCATAACTCATAGAACATGGAATCACGCACCATTTGTCATTTTGTAACTGTTTTATTTCACTTAGAATTGGGTCCTCATTGGCTCACTGATGTAGCATATAACATGATTTTACTTCTTTAAGTCTAAATATTATTCTATTGTATTGCATACGTTTTGTTTACTTACTTACCTGCTGATGAAAATTCAGGTTGCTTTCACTTTTTGGCTATTGTAGAAAAATCCTTCAGTGAAATATTTCAATGAAGTGAGATTGCGTAGATTATACGGTAGTTTTTGAGGAAATTTCCTCCTGTTTTCCTCATTCTCTATACCATTTTATATATAATGGGAGCACAGGCTCCCACTTTCTTCACCTTCTTGTCAGTGTGGCCATTCTAACAAGCATAAATCAATATCTCATTTTGCGTTTGATTTGCATCTCACTGCTGATTAGTGATTAGCCTACCTTGTTTTGTGTTGCTTTAATAGGTTACTACATATTGGCACTTTATAGGGAAAGAGGTTTATTTTGGCTAAGATTTTGGAGGCTGAAAAGTTTAAGCTCAGGTGACCACATACGGTGAGGGTTTCTTCTTGTACCATGATCTGGCAAATGATATCCTATAGCCAGAGTGTTTCAGGCTGGAGTAGTGAGCATTGTGTACAGAAGAAGCTTGAAATGGGTAGGCTCTCTTTATAACAACTTGTCCTTACACAGTAAATTGTCCACTCCCACAAGACCTAGCCCACCCCCATGAAAGCAGCCTTAATCCCTCCTTAGGTTGGTGCCCCTGTAACCCTGTTATCTCCTGGAAGGACTCATTTCTTAACATTTCTACCCTGTCTCTATACCATTACTTGGGGGACTGTCCCTCCAGCATGTGAACCTTGGGGGATACATCTTATCCAAACCATAGCAATGGTATTGAACATCTTTTCATGTACATATTGTTCATTCTTTGGTCCTCTTTGGAGACATGTCCATTCAAGCAGGTCCTGTGCTCAATATTTAAATAGATTTTTTGTTGTTGTTATGTATGTACTCCGGATGTTAATCTCTTATCAGACATATGGCTTGCAAATATTTATTCACATACTATCGATTGCCTTTTCATTCAGTTGTTTTCTTTGCTGTGTAGAGGTTTGGACATTTGTTTTAGTCTTGGGTGTCTATTTTGGCATTCATGGCCAGTGCTTTTGATATCTAAGAAGATAAATTCTTGCCAAATCCAGTGTCCAACACAGTGTCTCCTGTGTTTTCTTTTAGGAGTTTATAATTTTTATGTTTAGGTTTTTAATCTAGTTTGAATTTTATTTTTTTGTATGACTATGATATGAGTCCAACTTCTCTCTTTCGCATTTGAATATTGAATTTTTGAAGCACTGCTTGCTGGAAGATACTGTCCTTTCTTCTCTGTGTTGGTGCCCTCATGGAAGATCATTCAATCATATATATGTGAGTTTATTTTGGGGCTCTCTCTCTGTTCCACTGATCTGTCTGTATTTATGACAGTACTATACTGTTGTAATTACTCTGTTGTTGTATTAGGTTTTAAAAAGCATTGGTTTTATTCATGCTTTAAGGGTATGAAAAAGCAGTTTATGAAACTATTGTTAGTATTTCTCTTATTCTTTATAGTTTATAACTTTTTGCTTTTCCATTTTCTTTTTGTCTTTCATCTCAAGCATGTTTGGAAGAACTTGGGGATGTGAACATACTTTTTCAAAAGGGAATGACAGATGATGTGAATTTAGTTAAGAATGCTTACCTCCTCAGGTATTCCGGATCTTCAGGTAGGGGTGGGAAGTCAGGGATCAGGCTCAGGAATTTGAGGCTCTAGAAATTTGATTAAGAAGTTTGGACTCTGGAACAAGATTGCTCAAGTTTGAACCAAGATGTGACACTTACCTGTAAATCTGAGGAAGGTACTTTGCCCTTTTGTTCCAGTTTCCTCATCTGTAAAGTGAACTGTAGAATTTGTGTTACAACAATAGTTTGAGAGTTAAATGAGTTAAATATAGTGCCTCACATATTTTAAATGCTGTACAAGGCTGGTATGTTTTATTACATTGCATATTAAAAATAAAAATGAGGCCTATGGTGAAACTGTATTTTTTTTTTTTTTTTTTGAGAATGAGTTTCACTACAGTGCAGGCTGGCCTTGAACTCACTTTGTAGCCCAGCCTGGCTTTAAACTCACAGTGATCCTCTTGCCTCCTGAGTGCTGGGATTACAGGCGTGCACCACTGCACCTGGCTAAATTCTTAGGTTCTTAAATATCTAATTTTTCTAATTTGATCAGAAATCATGAGTCAGTGGGGCACACAGTTTCTGTCCTAATATTTCTAAGGCCTGGATGGTATAATAAAAGTTTACAAATTCTAAGCCAGTGGATGTTTCTAAATCTTTTAATGATTATATGAACATTGCATTTATATTACAGAATATTACAAATACTGCCATGTAGTTTATCATTTGTCCTCACGTTTGTAATTGGTTTTTTAAATGCATGTGAAAAACCTTGGGTAAGATGAAGATTAATGTATTTGAACAGCGTAAACCATGATGATGCTTTGATATTGGAGTGTTTATAATGTGCCATATCTGTCAAATAAATCTGGCACCTTCGACTTTATTTGTACATTGCAGTAAATCATCTGAAGGATCTGAAGCTTATAAATTTAATGTCAGTGCATTCAAAATCTATTCTTTTGGTGTTTTAATTACATTTAACTTTTACAGTTTATGTTGCTTTATATTTAAATTATCCCAAATATTTGAAATACAAACACAGGAAAATTTCTGTTGAAATCCTTTTCATGTGTAAATGAATGAGATCTCAAATATTTTTATTTGGAAAATTACACATTGAAGCTTATTCTACGTGTTTGTGAATGGCAAGATGATCATTGTAAGGGAAGTAAAAATATTCAGATAAATAAGTATATGTAAAATATCTTATATAAAAATAATTCTACCACTACTCCTAACAAATAGAGTATTATCACTTTTGTAGAGTATGCATGGTATGATGAAAAATATGGTTAATGATTACATTAAAATTTTTTACAGTAAAATATACATTGTCATTAATATTCCTCATTGTATTTCCTCTTTCCTTGAGCACACTTACCTCATTATTCTCATTGCTTTCTGAAGTAGTTCTGGAAGTCCTCTTATGTGTCTTTTGTTCTGGGACATGGCTGCCTTTTTGTCCTGATTTGATTCAGTGTGTCTAACTTTTTTGGTCATTTGTACTTTGGGGAACAACCAGAGTTATAGGTGCCAGAACCAGTGAATATGGTAGGTGAGCCTAGTTTGTGATATTTTTGAACCTGCCTTTACACTGGTTTGCACTTTGGCAGCAGCATTCACTGTATTTTTTTTTAATTTTTATTTTTAGTTACAACTTGTAGAGACACAAAAGAGGGCTTCTAGAACTACTTTAGAAAGTAGCAAGAATAATGGGATAAGTGTGTTCAAAGTGAGGGGGTGTATTTTGAGGCAAATGAGTGACAATGTGTCTTTTACTGTAATAATTTTTTAAAAACGTTTAAACATTCTTGAACATGTTAATCATACCGCTGTATTCTGAAAGGGAAGCATCTATACACAGCGCCAGTGCCCTGTGGAAGTGTACTTTAAGTTGGCCTTATTGGTTTCTTGTGCAGCTGTAATAACATTGATTGCTTGTTTGCTTTTTGCAACCTATTTTAGAATGTGTAATATTTTTAATATCTGCAATTAAGTGAAAGGTAAATGCATGTGAATGCGTATGTTTAAATAGGTCATGTTTGGCCTTGAATAACTGGCTACTTTGGGGCTTCCCATCTATACTTTCACAGCTGGCAGCACAAGACACCCAGGTTTCATGGGCCTATGTATTTGTGTGGCTGAACCCCTTGTTCTAAGTGAAGAATCAGATGGTTGTTTTTCATCCAGACTGCTGATCTTAGATGTTCTACAAAGCTGCTCCTGTCTATAAATATAGCACTTATATGTTCTGCATAGTGTGTGCCTGTTGGCAGTGTTTTTCATTTTTTCAGTTTTAACTGTTTACAGCCACTACATGTAAGAGGAGTCACAAACTTGAGCAGAGAAGAAACAGTCTTGGTTGAGTACTTCATAATAATTTTTTTTTATCAGTACCAGGGATTGAACTCACAACGGTGCACTTGCAAGGCAGGTGCTTATGCCGCTGAGCTAAATCTCCAGTCCCTTCACAATAATTTTGTAATTTAAAAAAATGTGCGAAGTGATTATTAAAACACATCAAGTCCTTCTATAAAAGACTGTCTTTCAAGAGCAAATTTAAATTAGAGGCACTTTGATTAAAATGTTGCGATGCAATCAGGAAGTTTATATATGTACATATTTTGCTTATGCTACTACTTTTCACTTCATTTAGTTTTTTTTTTTTCTAAGCTAACTGTGGCTGCAGTTGACTCACTGGATAGATTCTGAAACAAAGCATAGGAATGTAGCATTTTACACTCACCACCTAGCAGTGCATAGTTGTTCTTCTATGATGCACTGTAAAAGGGGATCAGGGTTGGAAGAAGGTTTGGATTATCTCAGTGCATCCTTTTGGCCTAAATGATAGCCATCAAAAATACAGTTAGAAATATCTTTCTCATGATGTCATTGTCTTTTATTACTGAATGCACTCCCCAAACTTGAGACACTTGCTCACTTCCAAGAACATGCCATGAGCCAGAAGTATGAACTCTGCCCCAGTTGTAGAATAGATTCCACAAAGGCATCTTCTTTTTTCTGTTATGCTATCCATTTACCCCCTGCTGTCCAATTAAGAAAAGATGATGCCAGGAGTAATGCTTTTTCATAGCTGAATTAATGACAAAGCATAGATTTCTGGCTGTTTGATTTTTCTAATGGATTGATTGGCTGTTTGCCTGCTTGATTACATTAAGGAAAAAAAAAATCCCCCTGCAAAAGTTACAGTCTGAAATGTACCTGTGATAGACTTTTAAAAGCTGTTTTATATTTAATTACTGCAGGAGGCCCTTATAAATTCAAAGTATTCTCCCCTTACTGCCACAGCCCTCATTTAGCAATAGAATCACATAGTCATGTCTGCTTCTTGATGGATTAAAAGGCAAACCTCATTGGGCCAATTTATGTCTTCTGGATATTTTTAGCTGAAGGATAGATAGGCATCTTCTCATGTATGTCACTTTTAGTGTTTTCCAGGATCACATAGTTTTTGTGGTGGTGTCACTGATGATATGGAGCATGTAAGAATTGAGATGATCTGGTTTCCTGGACTGTACCAAATTGTGTTCGACACGTCTGCTCCACTACGACTCAGTGCCCAGCAGTACCTATTGTCATCCTAAAAGTGTTCTTCGCAAGCTCTGTTACTGCCTCACACTGAATGTAGTTTTCTTTCAGTGACTGTTTGGCCCCTCCTTATTCAAACATTTTATGATTGATTAATTGGGTATGCTTTTCCTTCCGTCCTGTTGGTTTCTAATAAAAGTACCTGGTATCTACAAAGCCTCTTAGGCTCTGGCCTCTTTGGCACCAGGGCTTTCTGGGGCAACCTTGATTTACCCTATGCTGTTGCTATGTTTCTTCCCTTGGGTCAGTGCAGCTGGAAAAGGCTTAGTGTGTGTAATTCAGAAAGCTCATTCTTGGTTGTGTAGACTTCGATGGGTTCTTTGGTTCCTAACCTTTTTTTCTTCCTCTGCTTTGAAAGTGCTTGCATATTTACTGTGCTTATTGAGAATCTTTAGAACACAGTGTATTTTAAATTCAAACTCATTTTCTAGTCATCCAGGAAGGACAGGCAGGGTCAAAATGAGGGGAAATGCTACAAAGCTCAGAACTTTTTATAGAATTCTGTCAATTTATAACTACATATAAACTTAAATTATTTATTTGGTAGCTCATATGTGGAACTTAGGTAGAAACACAAAACTATTATTTAGATTCTACTTTTCCTCAAATTTTTAGATGTATAAAACTCTAAAGATGGATCTCTAATGAAGTTTTTTCCTACATAATTGTTATTGCTGTTTTCATTGCTTGATTTTAAAGCTGTTTTGGGGCTGAGGATTTAGCTCAGCAGCCTAAGTACCTGCCTTACAAGTGCACCATCATGAGTTCCATCCCTAGTACTGATTTAATAAAAACAACAACAACAAAAAACTGTTTCAAATTTACCACAATGTCATAGTAACTTTCTAAATACATGTCTTACAAAGTTTTTGTAAGTAAATTTGGTAAATATTTCTCCTTTAAAAATCTTCATTTTATGCAATAACTTGAAATTTCTAGTGGCACATTTTTGGGGGCAGTGGACAACTTTACTTAACAAATTTAATTTATAATGAGTGAATTATGAGTGAATTATGTTATACAGTATAGTGATTTGATATATGTGTGATGTCATGCAGTGGGTATCACAATGACATTATTTCACAGTCTGTTAGTAGCCATGCTGTGCAGTAAATACTCATAACTTGTGTATCTAATGACTAGAACTTTGTAGCTTTTGCCTACCATAGCTCCATTTCCCCTATCCCTCAGCCCCTGAAAATCACTGATCTCTTGTGCCTCTGTCAGTTTAGCATTTTTAGTGTATGTACTATGGAACCGAGCAGAGCACTCAACTTTTTTTAAGATTCCACATGTAAGAGAAATCATGCAGTATTTGCCTTTCTGTGTGTCTGTTTCACAAGCAAAATGTCTTCCAGTTTACCCATGTTCTGAAAAATGGAGTTCTTTTTTTATGTGGCTAAATAATGTTCATGTGTGTGTGTGTGTGTGTGTGTGTGTGTGTGTATCTCACAGTTTGTCCATTCATCTGTGGATGGACAGATAGGCTGTTTCTGTGTCTTGGCTACTGTGAATAATGCTGTAATAAACAGATATTGCTATATGACACTGATTTCATTTCCTTTGGGTATATCCTCAGGAGTGGAATTGCTGGATTTTGTGGTAGTTCTATTTTTTAATTGTTTGAAGAACCTACTTGTTGTTTTTTGGGCTATACAATTTACATTCTGGTGGTAGATTTTTTTAAAGTGATTAAAATGACATTTTCTTAAGTGTTCTAATGACATAGGACAAAATTCATGATAAAAGTTGAAAAAGTAGACATAAGTTGTCTGCTGTATGACTTTAACCATGTTAATTTTTCATATGTATGAAACTAAAAATTTTGGTGGCTTTTTCTAAGCTAAGTGTTAATGTTTACTCCTAGGTGTTGGGGGGGGGTTTACAGTGTTTGCTAGGTTTCTTATACATCAAAAAAACAAAAATAGAGGAAACTTTTGAAGTGTTGGTAAACCTTTGCAAGGATCACTTTGGCTGGATATACTAGCTACTAGATTATTGTCAAGACTTTATCATATAGTTGAATTATCTTAATTTTACAGATTCTATGATGACTGCTAAAGTTTAATGTTTTGTTGAAGTAGTGACATTTAGGGGCTGGTACCAAAATACATTTGAATACAGCTGTGAAAATAACTTTGAGATTAATTTGATTTGGTCATTTTTGTCAGTTTTTGAATAGTGCTGCCTATTACTAAACTAATAAATAGTGAATGTTTTGTAAATATTTCTTTAGTTATAGAATGTAAACCAAAATTGTTTTGCTGAGAATCAGTAATTTACACAGATAATGTTGAGAGATTGTATTAGAAATAACAAAGGAGTTATCAACCCATCCTTTCCTTAAAATTTTTTTTTAAAACCTGTTTTACTGTCTTATATGTTCAGTATTTTGAAAATGTCCGGGAATTAGTAATTCCCCAATCTGATGTGAATGCAATTATGAATTTAGTGGCATATTTTCTGTCTTAGAAATTAGTTGAAATTAATATTGCTAGTGAAAGTTGGGAGGGGGAGGGAAAAGTTTAGGGAAAGAAAAATGAGAAGTGAAACTTGCATTGCAATGAGGCAGCTGGAGAATTTAGAGTGGTTACAAGGATGAAGTCCTAATTAAGTACTTGACAAAGAATTAAAGACAAGCAGTGCTTTTAAAGCAGATAACAATAGATGAATACAAAGTGAAAAAGAGACTATTTGAAAAACCAACTGTGTACAGGATATACAAGGAGAGAAACAACTGATAATGTATTATAAAAAAGTTAAAAGCAAAAGTGCATTATTCTTACAACTCTGCCTGAGAGAGAGCAAGAGAGGGGGTTTGAGAGAGCCAGAGAGCACAAGCTTGAGAGACAGAGATAGAGAGCTATGGGGATCAAGGTATTTTAAGATTAAGATACATTAAAATAAATCCTAGTAAAAATAAGTATGATATAAATAAAAACTAATACGTAATTCATTCAAAATGTTCAAGTACCTTATAAAGGACTATTGAATTATGGGTTATTGAATACCTGTTTATATTCAGTAATTATTTTGTGAAAGTATTTAACAGAGCAGAAAACAAAATACATCCAAGCCCTACCGAATACTTTTTAAATTTAAAATTGGATTATTAGTTTTTGAGTTTTGATTAATCTCTAAATCAGTAGTTTGCAAATATTTTCTCCCATTTCATGATTGTCTTTTAACTGATTTTTTTTTTTTGCTTTGTGATTGCTTTTTAAGTGTAATGTAATCCCATTTGTCATTTTTTGCTTTTATTTTCTGTGCCTTTTGGTGTCATAACCAAAAATAAAAAAGTCTTGGCCCAGATTAGTATCCTCAAGTGTTTTGTCAGAGCTTTTTTCTAGTCGTTTCTTAGTTTTGACTCTTACACTTACTTGGGTCATTTATCAGTTTTGAGTTTGTTTTTGTATGTTTTGGGATAGAGATCTAGTTTCGGATTTCTGCACATGAATTTTCAGTTATTCATGAATCATTTATTAAATACTGCAGTTTAGCCAATGTGTTCTTGATACTTTGGTTGAAAGTCATTTGGTTGTGTAGATTTATTAGTGTTCTGTGTTAAATTCCATTGGCTTCTGTTTTTTAAAATGCTGTTTTGGTTACGTTTTGAAATTAGATATTGTGATCCTCTAGCTGTTTTCTTTCGTGTGAATTGCTTTCATCATTTGTGTTCTTTTGTGGTTCCATATAAATTTTAAGGTTATTTTTCTATTTTTCTAGAGAATGTCATTGGTATTTTGATAGGGGTTGCATTGACTTTGTAGATTGTTTTGGATTGTATGAACAGTGTAATAATGCTAATGCTTCCAACTTACACACATGAGATATATTTGCAAATTTTTGCATCCTTTTTAGTGTCTTTCTTGGGTTTTTATTATACAATTCTTTAACCAACTTGAAGCCAGATTTATTCCTGGGCAGTTTTTTTGGTAATAATTATTTCTTGATTTCTTTTTTAGTTAGTTATTGGTATATAGAAACACTATTGATTTTTTTATATTGATTTTGTATCCTGAAGATTTATTGAATTTTTTATCAGCTCAACAGCTTTTTGTTTTTTTTTTTTGGTACCAGGGATCGAACTCATGACCTCACGCTTGCCAGGCAGGTGTTTAAGCCACTGAGCTAAATCCCCGGCCCAGCTCAACAGCTTTTGATGGAGTCATTAGGTTTCTCTTTATCTCTTTCTGCATTCATACACCTACACACACATATACACACATATATATACACACACATATACATATAATATCATGCAGTCAGCCAACATGAATAGCTTGGCTTTTTTGTGATTTAAATACTTTTCTTGTCTACTTACTTGGATAGGACTTTTTTCTAAGGCAGTTTGAAGTGCTCTTTCTTTTGTTCATTTGTTCTTTCTTTTTTTTTTTGGTGGTACCAAGGATTGAACTCACAACCTCATGCTTGTCAGGCAGGCGCTTATGCCACTGAGCTAAATCTCTGGCCCCAGAAGTGCTTTTTCCACTAGTCATATATTTTGCATTTCACTGTATATGAATAAAATCCATATGTCAAATCAAAAGCTTATAACTTTTATTTTATAGTTTTCATAGTTAAATGTGCATATGTTCTAGTCTTGGAAATTTTTAATCAGTGTTAGAGTAGTTTGATCTTCATTTGTGAAGAGTTTGCTAATCAGTATTTGCTACTTTGGCATATATTTTCATACTAACAAAGGAAAAAATGACATTTTAAAAGAAAATTAACAACTTTAACATTGATACCTAACCCTCAGCATATAGTTTCCTTTAATATAAAAATACTTATATTTTTGTATTATAAATTTTTTTAAAATGTTCATTTAGACAAAGGACATGACTAAGTTTTGAGTTTCCCTTTTCTGTTTCTGTAGTTGAAGTGATAACAATCCTAGTAAATGGATCAAAGGGTAGCTCCAGAAAGAAGAAAGAAGAATTATATGTGAAAATGAAATCCTGAAATTTGATGGTTAGCCTGAGGTCTAAACATTGGGGTTAATATCTTTCTCCATCTTTGTTTTACTGTCAATTCCCATACTTTATAATGGACTTCATTATGAAAATAAGTTGTGAAACAGCAAGTATATTTCTAAAATGATGTACTATAACAGGAATATTTCCATGAGCTGCTTGTTCTAAGCAAGCACAATTTGATACTTTTAGAGCAAAGTCAAATGCATTAATTTGAGCTTCCTTGTTATGAAAATAGACATTTATTCTGTGCTGTATCTTGGTTGACCATCCTCTTAACATATTCTGATTTAAAAAGTTACTCTATAGATCAGTTTTTAGAACTTCTGATCTCAACATATTTTCAAATTAAGAACATAATTTTTAGAGAGATTATTTTACCACAAGAAAAATGTTTGCATTAAATTGGTTAAAAAAACCTTGAAGTATATTTCTCTCTCTGTTTCTGTATCTGTTTCTGTTTTTGTCTGTCTGTCTCTGTCTCTCGGTGTGTCTCTGTGTGTGTGTCTCTCTCTCATTGCTTTGCTATCTTCCATCACCCTGGCTGCGATGAATTGTTACCCTTCTGTCCTGTGCCACCCTGTCTTGGTGCCAGTTGATTACGGACTGAAACCTCTACAAACTGAGCCAAATAAACCTTTCTCTCTTAAAAAAAAATCTAAAGCAAAAATTCTTTTCCTGTGTAATCAAGATCGCTATCTCAGTGTGTGTGTGTGCGCGTTTTAATCGAGCTGGATGGTTGTACGTTTGGATTATTGAAGTTAAACAGAACAGGACAAAGACCCCAAATGAATGTGGATTACATATTCAGATTCTAATTTTAGTGGTCTGGCAGGGGGGTTAGCATTAATAGAGATAAAATGTTCCAAGACGACTTTAATGTTCAGCCAAAGCTGATAATTCTGTGCCAGGATCTTGCTGCTAGTAGATGTCTGTAGCATGACACTGGAAATCTTTAATTTTTCTAGATGTTCAACTTCAGTGTATAGTACTCTGGACTTCCCCTATAGCATAGATTAAAATCCCACATAGTACCTTTTGTTATACTTGGAGCTTTGAGTTATTAACTAATGAGTATCTTGAAAAGTTTGACTAGTTTTAGAGTAGTAGGCTGCTACTGTGAATTACACAGCGGCCCAAAGATATGTCCATGTTTTAATCCCTGAAATCTATAAATGTTCATTTATTTGCAAAAAGAAGTTTTGGGAGATGTAAATTAAGAATCCTGCAATGAAATCATCATTGATTATCTCGGTTTTCCCTGCCTACTATCCTAAATATTCTTAGAAGAGAACGCAAGATTTGCCAGACAGACAGAGGCAAAGGCAGTGTGAGGAATGCTCAATTAAATGCACAGGTTGGACATCTGGGGCCACCACTGTCTGCAGCTGGTTGAAGCTGGCCAAGCTGTGGAACAGTCTCCCTGAGAACATTTGAAAGAGTGAAGCCCATATGATGCTTTGATTTCAACTCAGGGAAATTGATTTTGGATTTCTGGCTCCAAAGCCATGAGGAAATGAATTTCTGTTGTTTTCAACCACCAGGTTTGTGGTAGCTTGTTTCAGTAGCTGAATGTAGCTGCCTTTTAACTACAGTTGGAGTTTGGCTCTCTCTGTCCACACAACACTGAGTTTTTGTGCAGTAGATTAGAATTGTGTGCACTGCCCTATTTTACAGAAAGAAGTTGAAATCAGAGAAGGGCTTTATGTATGTTTGTGAACACATTTGTATATTTATTTATGTACCTGCACAGTGGTGTAGCTATAATCATAGTGCCTTTGAGATAAAGATGGAAATCATTAGGATGGGTCTTTAACCTCAATTAAATGCTCATTAGATTTAAGCTGTGTTTAATGATGAATCAAAAGAACACAATTAATGAACATGTACCAAATGCTGGGACTATTTTGTTGAAGATTGTTTCTAAAAATGTGAGATAATTAGGAATTTTAATAAACTTCTGTTGCAGAAAATAGATCATCTCTTGCATTTACTGTGCTTCTTTGATTCTAAGGTGTACTACTTTCCTCATTTTTTTTTTTTTACAATGATTGTGTTCATTAATGTCTTTGCCCTTATTGCAAGCTGTTTTAGAATTAAAAGTGTTACTCTGAAATAAAGATGTGTTAGCACTGTGGCACTTACACTGTTTGATTGTCAGGTCTGACTCTTGGCTGCTCAGCTTGTACACATTTTGAAGTGCGTTCTACAGGAAGGCAAGCAGTACCTGTATGAGCCTCTGGACTCTGATATTCTAATTCATGGTCTTTGGCTTTACTCATTATATAATGCCATAGTAGAAATCAAGCTTTACAATTACTTTCCTTACTGACATGCAAGGTGTTTCTTGGAAAAATCTTGAACTTCAAAGTGGTCAAACCTCAATGCTTAGGTTAGTTTCGCTGCTGATTAACTGTGACATTAGATGAGTCACTTAATTAGTTTCTTTGTTAAATGGGGGATAATATATACATTCCAGACTTGGTAATTACATGAGGACCTGTTTGCAACTCCATAGCCCACTATTATCTGCTCTTATTATCCATATTACTTGCTGTCCAGTAAAGACGGACGACCATCTGGGAATAAAGTTCAACCTGATGAATGTTGCTGCTCATGGCTGATTCTTACTAACTTCTTGATGTTCTGCCTCAGAATTTCTCTTTGACCATATACTTCCCAGTAGTCTCCAGCAACTCGAAATTAGTCATTGCTTGTTCTTGTGTTCCTGGAACACTTGTGGGTGATGACGTAATCTTAACCTTTGATCTTATACTGTTCTTTGTCTTTTCCATGTATACATATCATGTTTGTACCAAATACATTAAAAGCTTCTGCCTAAGCACTTGTGCACAGAATTTATAAAAGACTTTGCCAAATCAATGCAGAAAAGACAGCCAATGCAATGGAAAAAGTGAATAGAAGACTTCAACAAGCCCTTTACAGTGTTCAGTATGTACAATAAACATATGAAAGGTGCCTAACCTCATTAGTCCTGAGGGAAATGCAAATTAAACTACAATGTAGTTCTACTACATAGTCATTAGAATGGCTAAAATTAAGAAAGTGTTGGCAGGCGTGTATAACAATTGAAACTCTCACACTTCCCTGGTAGGAATGTAAATTGGTGCAAGCTCTTTGGAAACCTGCCCAGTAAGGTTAAACATGGACATAACCAATGATCCAGGTATTTTACTCCTTGGAATGTGTGTATGTGTGTGGGGGTTTATGTACAAGACATGCACAGGAATATTCAGAGCCATATTACTCAAAAATCCATCTGTCCATCATTGTAGTGAGATCATAGGATAGAATGGTATTTATCAGTGGGAATGAACTAACTATACTGCAGGATTGAACAACATAGATAAATCTCACGAACATTGTTAACTTAAGAAGCCAGACTCAAAAGGATCTGTAGACTCTGCTTCTATTAATGTAAAGTTTCAAAAACAGGGTAGTATTACCTTTCTATAGGTCTTTATTGTGGAGCTTAATACTGGAAGGGAATACAGAGGCAAGTTTCTGGGACACTTGTCATGTTCTATTCCTTTACTAGCTGGAGGTTTCTCTGCTTTGTTAATTTAAGGAAAGTTTGTCAAACTGTGTACTTAGGTTGCAGTTATTATGTAGGTACACTAATGTTTAATAAGCTACTTTTTCTTTAAAGAAGTTCATTATTGTCAGCAGAATGCTTCGCAGCTCATGGTGTTGGTTTTATTTCATTTTTATAATGCTAGTATTTTAGAGAATTTTAAAAAATGAAACATACTGCCTTTTGATCTCAAATTACATATTTTCTACAAAGTAAAATTTGCTTTTTCTACCTTGTCAACCTCCAAACCTTTCTTAGCTGTGACCAAAATTATGAAAGATACTGCTGTTTTGGTCTTGGTACAAATGTCCTTGGCGTGATATTTCATAAATTCTTTTAGAGGGTGTCACAACATGTCAATATACGGGGTCAGGCTTCATGCTAAACTACTGGGAGCCTTGTGAGACCAGTTATGAGTAACAGTTTGATGAAAGGTATTAAAAGCCTGGAATGACACATTAAAAGGGCTAAAAAAAAATCTTACAGTGCCGAGGTTGTATCCCAAACCTATTAAATGGAGAAGCATGTGCGCCCAGTGACCTTGGGACTGACTAAACCTGCACTGGAGAGTTGACAGGAATGGCTTACAGATGAATCAAATAAGAAGCATGTGTAGTGGGGATACTGTTACATTTGATAGGAAGAATGAAAACAAGAGCTAAATTGCATTTAAACCTTGGTATTTAAAGAAAAAAACCCTCAGAATTGATTTATTTTAATTTTTTTGCTGGTAGAACTTCCAAAATGTTAAGAAACTGAGTACTTTTTATGTCTTTTCTCTTTAGACTTTTGTTCTTTAGTTTTACTTTCTTTCCTTTCTTTTTTTGGTCTTTTTGAGACATGGTTTCTCTATGCAGTTCAGGTTGGCCTTGAACTCACTTTGTAGCCAGGCTGGCCTTGAATTTCAGTGATCCTGCTGTTTTAGCCTCCAGTACTGGGATTACAGGTGTGTGCCACCTTTTCCAGCTCTAGTTTTACTTTCTTGTTCATATCCTCTCCCATTTTAAAGTTGTCATCTCTGTGCCTTCCCTCTGTTTCCTTTTCCCCTGCTTTTGTGATCTAAGCCAGTAGGTGGCCTCTTAAATGTGGAGGGTGATTTAGCCTTCACTGGACCCTGAGGGGTTCCTGTTGTTGTCTGACTGAAGGTCTCCTAAGGGGCTGTCATTTGTTTTTTACTTTTAGGAAGCTAAGTCTTGACTTCTTAACTTTCTTTGAGAATACATTTGAGCCAATAAGCAAAGGTGGAGGGTGTGGAATTAGGGAATCTTTTGCTAAACTCAGTGCCCAGTAGGAGGCTCACCCCGGATTTGCTGGGCTTCTGTGAAGAATGGGAAACAAGCATGGGTGCTAATCAAAGTTAAGGCATTTGGGTCACTGCCTTATGACAGCTACCCAATGCCACAGTAATTTTCTTTAATATTTTTATTTTAAAATGTTATCAGTAGTTAAACACAAAAACATTCCTTTCCTCTGTTTTAAAATGTTTTGAAGATACTTTACTATTTTGTATAAAACATTTCATCTGGCAGAAATATTTTTATTCTGTTTTACTATAGAGTAGTGTTATGTAAGTTAAGAGATTGGTACATCATACTCAGGATAAGTATTTAATTTTGTTTCTGGATACAAATAGTATTTTAAAAGACAAAACACCTGTAGTTTGAATTTTTTTTGATAGTAATTTTGGATTACTAGCAAAGTAAAGCAGAGGATACTCAAATTTCCCATGTACCCTGTGCCCCAAACAACTATGATTGCTCATTATCAACCGCAGTGCTACATGTGTACATTCTGTGAACCTTTGACATGTCATTGTGGCATGTGTGTATTGTATGGAGAAGTTTCACTACCCTAACAATCCTCCGTGCTCTATTTATCCCTCCTTTTCCTCTAACCTCTGATAACTGCTGTCTCATTGCTGAGACAAAATACTTGACCCACAAGGTTAAAAGAGGAAAGAGTTTATTCAGCTCACATTTTTTCTGTGAGGTTTCAGGCTATAACCCCCTTCTCTACAGCAGTGTGACACATGGCAGAGGGACAACTGGTCATGGTGGCAGAAGACAGCAAAAGCAACAAGAGAGGAGAGGAGAGGAGAGGAGAGTAGGCCCCTTTGTCTGTCCCTTATATTATGTGCAGGCTACCTCCCCTTTGGCGGGTACCCTGAATCCCAGATACTAGGCCATGAATCAGTCACAAACTCTAGATTCAGCCACTTCTGAAACCACCCCCGCAATCCCCCATCACCACATGAGACTTGGGGGAACATCCAGATACAAATCATAAAACTATTCATCATTTTACTGTCTCCATCGTTGTGCCTTTTCAGTATCATTTAGATTCATGTGGAATCTAACTGGTCTTTTTGACTCGTTTCTTTCACTTAGTAGTATGTATTTATGTTTTCTCATGTCCTTTCCCCACTTTCCCCACTTTTGTGACTTTCCCTGACTTGATATCCCATTTTTTAGAGCCAAATAATACTCCATTGTCTGAATATGCCATTGTTTATCCATTCACCTGTTGAAGAACATTTTGGTTTCTTCAACATTTTGATAGTTTCCTGAAAATCTGTGTTTAGCTTTGCTCATTATGAACATCTATATTCAGATTTTTGCTTAGACATAAATTTTCAACTTCTAGGAAGTACTAAGGAATGCAATTGCTGGATGTGGTAAGAGTATGTTTTATCTTGTAAGAAACTACCAAACTGTCTTCCAAAGTGGATGTGTCATTTTCGAGTTCCATCAGCAACAAATACTACTTCTTTATTTCTCTGAACCTTCACCACCGTTTGTGTCATTTGTGTTCTGGGTTTTGGCCATTGTAATAGGTGTGTAATGCTATCTCGTTGTTGTTTTAATTTCATTTTCCTGATGACTTATGGAACATTTTTTCATGTGCACATTAGCTGTTTATATCTTATTTAGTGAAGACTCTGTTAAGCCCGTTGGTCCATTTTTAATTAGATTGTTGTCAAGTTTTAAAAGCTTTTTGTGCATTGTTGATAGTCTTTTAAAAGACTTGGGTAGTCTTTTAAAATTTCTCCTAATCTATGACTTCTTTGTTTTCCTCTTGACAGTATCCTTATATAGTAGAATAAAAACCACTGAATTTTTATTCATGTTTGTTTGTTTTCTAAGTTTTATGCCTATGTTGAAGATTTGTTTCCCTCTTAGAAGCCCATACTGTGTGATGAGCTTCTTTAGATATTTGAAATGAGAGGGAATAAATGTCACATAAGACTATAAAATTTAATATCAAAAACCAGCCTTTATAGTATTAAAAAATTAGTGTATAACAATTGTATTTTCTAAGAAATGATCACATTATTGCTGTGGTTCAGAATGATCATAATATTTTGGAAAGGCAAAGCTAATTTTAAAATGTGCTGTTGTTTTCTTCTCAGCAACATTATGTTGCTGAGATTATCTATTCCTAAGCACAGTTATTCAATTGAAATGTGAAGTATCTGAGAGTTTTCTATATGAAGCCTGTTTCTGTACTTTAGTGACACCTTAAAAATGTAGAGTGGCCAGGGATTTAGCTCAGCGCCAGAAGTGCCTGCCTGGCAAGTGCAAGGTTGTGAGTTCAATCCCCAGTACAAAAAACAAAACAAAACAAAACAAAACAACCAAAAACGTAGAGTGACATTAACTGTGTGGTGGTGGTTTTGGGAAAAATTCGTCAAAAAAATTGTTTTTGAATCAAATTGTTTCTAGGTCTATAAATAAATTGCTTATATAGTTTTACATTTGATTTAATGAGGAAATTTTCTGCAGCATTATTTTGGAGTGTTTAAAACTACAATAGTCAGAACTAAAGTATAATTTTCCCTTTTAATGTCGAATAGTATCTTTCTTCCTGTAGTTCCTACTGTGCTCATTTGTTCCTTCTTTTATTCTACTTCATTCTTTCTTCACATCTTTTCTTTTAGATTGCTGTTAACTTTGAATACTAAGCTACACTGAATACATAGAATGAGAATATTGTGGCTATTTTCTCAGCAATTAGTGAATGCTAGCTGGTCTTAATTACTATGGCAATTAAGGGATTTCTTTCATAATTATTTGATTATTTTTATTTTTCTTCTTTACTTTCTTTCAATAGTTATTCAAAGAACAGAAAGTACTGAGTTGTCTTTTTTTACACATTACTTGGGAACATGTTTTCCTACCCTTCCCTGCTTATACCCCCTGTATCTAAAATTTTTCTGTGGACCTTCATTTTATAGTAAATGTACTGCAGTGTGGGATAGAACTGAAAGTCTCACTAGAAGTTTGGATTTGGGTTGTGATTAGATCACTCCTTCTTCTGTTTTCTCAGTTTATGTCCACTATTGCATAGCTGCTGCATAGTGGCTGTGACCATGGGCCAGCATTCTTTCCTGATGCTATGCTGTTTCTAACGTGCCTTGGATTCGCCTGTCCTTGTGTCTTTGAGGTGTTGTATTCCACCTTCTCAGAGCGTACACCCTTCATTAAGCCTGGCTGATTCCTTCTTGTCATTCAACACTGTAACCATCATCCTATCCAGGAAAGTCTGTGCTGTCTCCCAGGCAATCAGTCACCCCGATTTTCAGTGTACCCAAGTATGTTTCACTGCCATGTTCTTTTTTTTTTTTTTACCCCCCCCCCCAATCTTTCTAGCCTCACTATTAAGTTCAGGCTGACTTTGAGCTCACTTTGTAGCCCAGGTTCATCTCAAATTTGCAGCGTTCCTCCTGCCTCACTCAGCCTTGCTGTGCTGGGATTATAGGCATGCGCCACTTACTGCCATATTCTTAACATTAGTCTCTATTATCTGGTTCTGTCCTTTACATTGTTGTTTAATGATTTCTGTGCCTTCCTCTTTTATTAGACTTATACTGCATGAAGAAAACTCATAGGCACAGCACTTACAATGGAACTTCTCTGGTACAAAATAATGGGGCTTGGGAGTATTTGTTAGTGGTAGAGAACATGTGAGTCTGGGTCAAATCTGGAGCACTTTAAAAAAAAACCCCTATCACAATATAAACAAACAAACAAACAA
>PVJX010003206.1:29342-112646 GCA_004027295.1 Dolichotis patagonum | reverse complement strand
CCTGTACCCCACCCCCTCTTCCATGCCTGCCAAGTCCTCCTCTGGCTAGACCCCTCCATCCTTAGGGCCACCACCTCCTCCTCTCCTCTGGGGGTTGCAGGGAAATGACCAAGTTTTCCGGTTTGATTATTTCAATTAATTGCTTTTGACCCCAGTGCTACAACACCAGGCCCCTGAATCCAGGATTTCCATAACTGGGGGTGGAGGGGGCTCTCTAAGTGACCCTCCACAAAGGCTGCTCCCTCTAACAAGGTACATTCTCACCACAGCATAAAAGAGTTACACTGTCTCTGCATTGCTGCACTAGTTATGAATACTAAACGTATAGATAGAAAGTGAGTGATCAAACTTGGAATTATTTCGGTGCATTTTTACTTTCTCTGTTGGGTGATAAAAGACGAGGTTAAAAACTTCCCTTTAGACATACACACACACTGACTACGACCAGTGTGCAATTGTAGCTAGCCATTACAACTGCTGCCTTTTTAACTATTTCCCTTTTAAATTTACTCAAACTGAGGCCTCTTAGGATAAAGAGCTTTGCAAGAATCATTTGGAAATCAAAAGCTTACGAGTTTCCAGCATGACTCCTTAGATGTTTACTTCTCTCCTATGTTCTCATTTGGGAATACCAAAAGCATGAGGCATTAGAAAAAATAAAAACCTGAGCACAGTGTAGGGTTTCGTTCGTGTGTGCAGAATAACTACTAACAGCAGCGTCTGCCCCACATGGACAGTCACCACAGACTGTCACTGGCATCCTTCCCCTCCAGGGGCCTTGGCAACAGCCCTAACACCCTTCCAATCAGAGCAGGCTCCCTTCCTGGATGCAGATCCCGGAACAAGGAAGAAGGAGACTCAGTCCTGGAGGCGGGCTTCCCGCCTTAGGAACTCTGGCTGGAGACGGGCGAGTTACTTGGTACAGAGTCTCAGCGAGGCCAATATTCAGAGGCAGGCCGTTCTAACTGCTCGGGACCCAGAGGCTGGGCATGGGAAGAAAGCAGGGCGTGGGCGCCAGCTGTGACCCTGGCTTCCCTGCCTTCCCCACGGCCACAGCCACGGCACTTCCCGGGCCAGGAAGGGGACTTCCGCGTGGCGTCCCGCTGCGAGCAAGCCTGATTCGGTGGCCCTTTCTGTGAAGTTCTGCCTGTGTCTCCCAACTCGGGCTAACGCTGTCTGGTGAGTTACAGAATCTCCCCCTGAATTCAGTAGGCCAACACATCCTGGGAAATTTGCGTTTAAAAAAAAGAAAAGGACATCCTCAAAAATCTCCTAGGAAATGAGCACATTTTGCTACTATGTCTTTGGTTAACAGGTTAAGAGAATATTCTGAACACAGGCCACAGGATTTTTCCAGGAACAGAAGTGCCCAAATTATTCCTTTTCTGTTAAATTCAGACAACTCACTTTCTTATAGCAAGGTGGTAACTCTGGACAGGAACCCCTGACCCAGGGTTTTTCAGTAGCTTTGACAACACAAGTTGTTGTTTCCCTCCAAAGTCAGCATCTGCTGCTTGGCTGGGAGCCTGGAGCCTGCAGGGTGATCTGGGCTCCCGCTAGGGGCTGCTGCTCCGCCATCCGGGGCCCAGAAGGGGGGCAGGAAACCCCTGGGCCCTTTAGGAATAAAGAGGTGGCAGAAACCAAACACAGACAAGTTAGAAACAGAAATTTGGCTACAATTTATTTTCCAGGAAGAAAAACACAGCCACCCAGGGAATCCTTCAGATCCAGCTAAAATATTAATTTAAAGCCAAATGAGTTTTAAATATACTGTGTTTCCCTGTATACTTGCAAACACCAACTGCATACATTATAAAACGAAGGAAATATAAGTTCCTGGGAAGTAAACAGAAAAAACCTTATGTTGGTGAAGTTCCCTTCAAACACAAATTCAGCTAGCAGAATATCCTAAGACAGGGTGGCAAGAGAATAATCTAAAAAGAAGAACTAGCCACTCAGAAGGTCACAATTTTCAGTGTCCTTTATATGACAGAGTTAAATTAAACTGGTATCTGGAAACATTTTAAAAATCTAGAGAACTGAAGAGAAATATGAATACATGAAAAATTATAGGGAACTACAAACAATCATAGAAGAACTAGAAATTTTTTTTTTGTAGAAAAACTGCCTCTTCCGAAGACAGATTAAGTGGAGGACGAGTTCTCCTGAATACCCAATCTAGCAAGCACTACTGCCCGGTAATAGATGCCCACCCAGGTGGACAGACAGACGCCCAGTGGTAACCTTGGAGAGGGTATCAGGCCTCTCATGGAAGTGGAGGAAGCTGCCAGCATCTCCATGGCTTACGATACCGAAGCGCACCCTGCTATGAATTTAGATCCCGGAAGCCTGTTTCTGGTTGATTCCGCGAGGCTGTTCATGGGGCCTGTGGAATGAGTGCAGAGCAGGAACCATGAAACTCGGTCTCTGGAGCAAGGGACCCTGGCATGGGTAGCTACCTTCATCACTTCCCAGGCCCTTTTCATTGCTGTCTGCAGCTCCTCAATGTGCAGACGCTGGCTGCTGCTCTGAGGTGGATTCACTCGTCACCAGCATCAAGTGGCACGCACTGGGGGCCAGTTCATGCACAGCTCTGAGCCGGCATTCTGCGAGCCAGCAAGCCAAGATGCAAGCCCACGTGGAAACGCCAATGGCCAGCTGTCCCTCCCCTCCCCTCCCCTCCCCCTGCACCTCTCTCCTCTTCTCTCTGCTTTTTAACTGTTTCGCTTTTCTTCCTAAGCAAAGTCTAAGCTGCTGCAGTCAAATCGTCACTCAGGCCTCATTTGTGCACTTTCTGATGAACTCTCCCCCGAACAGGGCCAAGAAACTGTGCCTTCTCTGAGCTGTCAAAACGCGATGATGAAACAACAGCCTCAGGCCTGATTCCTCAAAATTTGTAATTTTATGAGCGGAGACTGAGCAGTGCACTGAGGTTCTGCCCTGTGGTATATACGAGGGCACCGAGTGACTTCGGCAACTCAGCTGAGGCCGAGCTCAAGCCCCCTGGAGACCCACAGCACAGGAACCGCCAGGCATGCTCACCGTGACCCCAGCAGGAGTGGGGGTCTTCACGTCTGCATTTCGGAAAGCCTGCTGCTGGCTGTGTGTGTGTTTCCCTTGCAGAATACGTTATACCATAGAAACTGAGCTACAGACTTCTTTACTTCAGTGTGTGGTTCCTAATTGGATGGATGGATGGCTATATAAAATTTTTGCCAAAATGAATCAAGGTTTCATGGGAAAACTTAAATTTTTGAGGTATAACAGCTCCTTTCCAATGAAAACCTGACTATAAACTGCCAGAAATCATACATCGACATGACTATTAATTTCCCAGAAATACATAGCCTGAGTTAAAGATGCTCAATTACGTTTTGTATAAACAACAGTAAGACTCTGCGGTATGCCCGAGTGAGTGAAGGGGGCACAAGCAGAGTCCCGGGAAATGTGGTCCCCAGTGACGGCACGGCACAGCTCAGCCCCGGGGCCCGGCCTGTGTCCTGCCCCGGCTCTCTGTGCAGCAGGGCGCTTCTGCAGCGTCCACTGCTGGACTCGCAGTTCAGGGGGAGTGTTCAGTGCCGAGCACGGTGCTGGAGGCACCCAGGCCTCACACGGCGACTGGGGGCTCTCATGAGCCCTTGGGGACCAGAGTCTGCAAGGATGCAGAGGGACAAATCCTGTGCTGGGGCGCTCGGTGAGCACAGACCACTGTCACCCCAGCTCCATGCGGCCACCCAGGACGCGCCCTGGCCCTGCTCCCTGGGCAGGCACTGGTGGAGTGAGCGCGTCTGCATCCTGAGGTCCGAGGGTGGGCCTTCCGCAAGTCTCACCACTCCCAGGCCCATCGGAGCAAATGTTCCTGCGGCTTGGCAGCCGGCTTCAGCCTCAGTTTCCTAAAATTAGCTGCAATGCTTTGAAATTCGCAATTTCTGACAAAATCTGGCCACCTGCCCGGCGAGTGTCCTCCCTGGGAGAATACGGCTGGAAAACTCAGTGCCTCGCTTCGCTGCTCCACTAGACTGAGCACCACCAGGCCTCTCCCGGCCCTGCCTTCGCCTCTCTTCCTCTGAGCTCTGCCGCAGAGTTTCTGAGTTTGAGACTCACAGCCCAGCCAACACAGGCCTGCGATACAGGGCCGGAGTGAGGGAAAGGCAGGAGAAGGAAAGGATGCCCCCTCTGCTCACCTGAAGGCTCTGCTAACATATCCAAGGCTGCCAACTGTCTTAGTTACTTTTACTCCTCACTGAGACAAAATACCTGAGGCCCAAAGTTAGGGAAGAAAAGGTTTATTTCTTACAGTTCTTGGAGTTTCAGTCCATACTCAGTTGGCTCCAAAGCAGCGTGGCATGGTGGGGCAGCCATTCATGGCCACTGCAAACAGCAAGGCATGAACCGGCAAGAGAAAGGGACGCGCCTTCTTCCCTCCCTTACATCATACTCTGGCTCCACCCCTAGGCGGGTGCAGCACTCACACCACCAATCCAAGTGCTAGACAGTGAACCGAGTGAACCAATCACAAACGCATAACTGCATGAGGCTTGGGGGCCACTGACCTAAACCATGACACCAACCGAATCAGGCAACCTCGGGAACACACATGCCACTCTCAATGGTGCCAACAGGTGACCGGAAAAGGAACTAAGAAGGCACACAGAAGCCAGGAACAAGACAGTGTCCAGTGCACACGTGGCAACACTCACCAGGACAAGCTGTTCACCTTGCTCTGCTGATTCCCCTTCCAGCCGCACTGGAGACAAATCCTCCACCCCACGCAGACCTCCTTGCTGGAAGATGGGATGTAGAAAAACAGGACTTCCAAGATCCACTCAGAAGCCCAGTGCTGGAAGCAATGTGCTGACCTGTGGGTGGGCAGCAAGTGTCTCAGGAAGCAGCCCCGCCCCTCGTCCTTCCCCACCCACCCACCCTCACTGACGTCCCAGGTAGAGCAGCTCCGCACGCCCGAAGTTCCACTGCCGTTT
This sequence comes from Dolichotis patagonum, assembly GCA_004027295.1. NCBI lineage: Eukaryota > Metazoa > Chordata > Mammalia > Rodentia > Caviidae > Dolichotis > Dolichotis patagonum. Next base: position 107,667 of record PVJX010003206.1, on the reverse strand, counting down.
CTACCCGACCTCACGCTCCTCTCTCGACGCGTCTGTCTCAGCACACACTCTTCTCTGACTCTCCTGTCTCTCCATTTCTTTCCTAGGGTTAAGCCTGGGTTTCTCCCAGTGCATCCCGCAGCAGTCACACTACCTTGCTCAGTCTCCATTGGGACCCATCGCTGGGCACCTCCTGGCCAAGCTCCATCCTAAATGGGCTCTGGAATCAACGCTGTCACAATGCAAGTGCTTGAAAAGTAAGCCCCATCCTGTCCAGACGTTGGTGAGAATGGCAGAATGTCACTCCTAGTCTGCCAGCCCAGAAATGTATCAGTTAAACCCAATATTCTTCCCGCGGCTTACTGTCTCAGAAAGTTTGCACATGAGAGCTTTTGCATGTAAGAGAAATAGAATGAAAAAATAGTATGTGTCCAACCAGGCTTCCATTATGAGACAATACTAGTTGTTTTCAATGTTTAGGGGTCCAAAATACTCCCTCCCGCCCCTAGGAGGACAAGTGGTCAGTGCTGAGGATGAACTGTCAGTGCAGGGCTGTAACAGCGGCCGCCTCCTTCAGAAAGCTTCCCACATCCCGCGTGCAGGTGTGCGTAGCGGGGCCCCTGCCAATCCCAGGAGGAACAGTGCTTTATGGGGTGGCTTGCTGGGAAGAGGAAACATGCAGGGGACTGAGTGCAGAATCCTCACTGTTTGGTGTAGGAAAGACCTCGCCATGACAGAGTCCTGCAGCTCCTCCCATGGGGCATCCCCAACACACCAAGGGACACCCCAGCACACCTACGACCACTGCTGCAAACACAGGGCAGTTCATTTGGTCACCTTTGGGGACATTTCTTCAAGTCTTTAACAGACTGGAAAAATCTTCTTCCATTATGTGACTGACTACTGCATTATATGACTGTGACTTTACTGCATTAGGGCGATAAAGAAATTCGTAGGATAAAGTCTTCTAAGAGAGGCTCTTCCAAGGGCAATGTTACGCTACGCTGTCAAAGGCGGCCCTCAGAAGAAGCTGCCACTGGACGTGCTAAGCCACGGAGAGCCCGGCTACTTAAGTGAGTCCCACCTTACTGAGCCATCTCCCTTGCTCTATGCATTGCCATCCTACAGTGTGCAGAACTGATACACACAGCGCTGCCTTCACGAATCTACATTCAGAAAACGCAGCTCCTCTCTCAACTTCCCTGAGTAGAGAAGGCGAAGCCAAGTTCCGCGATGCCCCCTTCTGCCCTTTGGTGCCAGGCTCAGCTGCCACCCAGCATGCTCCTGCGCCCTCTCATCCCTGCTGAGAGAATGTCCCTAGACCGGACTGCTGATTTCTCTCCTTCAAGATCAGTTATTTCAATCTCATTGACCTCTCATTTTCTCTACGAAGTAGATTCAATAGCCAAGTATTTGTTCGCTGTATTTTGAGAACTCTTCCAAGAAAAGGCCATTACTTATTGCAGGAAGCTGAGGAGAGAAGCGATTTCACTGTCTCTCAGGATAACTAATTTCGATTGATCTAGTTACGGTGCAAAGCATGTTGCCAAGGTTAATTATAACTCATCAATCACACCAGCACCAGGCATTCACCAACAAAGGCAGCCTCGCATACGTGTTCGGAGGTATGCAAACAACATCAGGAGAGATCAGCTTTAATAATCTTTTACTCCATGTTCATTGTCAGGAAAATGTGATTTAAGGAAAATCACTTACCGTCCCCAAATGCATTAATGCAAAACAACTTCACGTTTTTATTCTTTATAAAGAAAATCAACTCAGCCAACAGAAATCAGTTGACAAGTATAAAAGGTTTTCAGTCAGTTTAATCTCCACGAAGTGTTTATTGATGTTGTGTGAAGCCAAAACATTATTTAGATAAATGCCTTTATTGTCTATGTGGATTCTGGGAGAAGAATCTGACAGCTTTCTTTATGGCTTCTTGCTAGGTAACCTTTACCAGAAGATTCCAAAGAAGTCATCAGCCTGCCGGTCCTTCTCAGCAGGGCCCGGCCTGATAGGAGACCCTCGGAGCGGTGAGTCACATGGCCAGCAGTGCCTGGCTGCCTAGAAGCCTTGGTTTGCTAGTGAATCTCCAAAAAAGGAGCCCAGCCCTCCGTGCAGTACAAAGTGACTATTTGTGGAAGCGTCTCTGCGGGGCATTGAGCTGGCTCTGTCAAACCAGCAGTAAGAAAGCCGGGCTTTGCTCCTCCCTCCACACAGCTGGTCTCGTGAGGAAGACAAAGTTTTCAATAAAGGGCTGTACGAACGTATGCTGGGCGCCACTGCAGAAGACGCAGAGGGTGCTACCTGCCAAGTCAGACAGCTAACTGGGAATGGGAACAAGCCAGGTACCCTGGGGAAGCACCTCAGCCCAGAAAGAAGGATGGCACAGAAGTTGTCAAGGCAGCCCGAGAAGGGGCGTTGTAGCAGAGGCGGCCAGCGCTTCTCACGCATCAGGCAGTGTGAACCCTCGGCAGCTGCCCGGGCACACACACAGCACAGAGCAGTGGGTACCGTCAGGGCCAGGGCTGTAGGAGAAGAGGCTCAGAACCAAGTGCTGAACCCAGTGGCTTCCAGCCATCCTCAAAAACCAGCTTGTTATTTCAGGTGTCTCTGGCATGGGTCCTCACATCAGTTTGTGAACCAGCCCAGCATGAAGCCGCTCAGCCACTCTGCTCCCACAGCTCTGTTTACAGAGACCTGGAAGAGACGAGAGGGGGCTTTTGCTCTCAGAGGCACAAAGCCACCCGCTGGAAGGCATTTTCGGCGGGAGAACAGAGGAGTGAAGACCGTTCCTGGAAGGGCGCAGGGCCTCACGGGTGGGAGGTGCCCTGCTCTGCTACCCAGTGCAACTCTCAGGACAAATCACCAAGGAGGAGCAAAACACACACAAACCTGTCCTCGCCCTGCAAGCGTTGGGTATCCTGGTGTGAATCCCCCTTTAAACACACGGCAGGTTCGCCTCCATCCCCAAACCTTAACTCATTTCCGTCTGCTCATTTCTGTGCTCCAGGAAGTCTGGTGCTGGGTTTCAGCTCGTCCTCCTCTGCCTGAAAGGCAAGCCCTGCAGTGTGCAAAGGTCCTGAAGACCGAACATATTACAGGCAGAAATCACTTCAGGACATCAAGGCCTCCATCGGGAGCCTGCGCAGCCCAGAGAACAGAGCCATCTGCTCTTCCCTGCTTGCTGCTCCTCACAACAGGAGCCCGAGCCACTTCTGGAATTTTGGTGAAGGAAGAAAGTCTTTTCTTATTACTAATACTGGCTGGAAGCCAGCTAGACCATAAAAACCACGTACTGGGAAAATAAGCTTAGGCACCTCTGGGAGAAATACCAAGTACCCCCGTAAGTCATAGCAACCCTGATGCCGTGGTGTAGCAGACCAGCTTGGGACAGCGGTGTCCAAAACAGGCTGGAAATGCAGGTCCTGGGACGATGAGAGAGGGACAGGGTGGCGCACAGCCAGGGAAGGGAAGTCCACTGCGGCCAGGCCTTCAGTCTCGCCCCATTTCCTAGTTAGAAGAGCACCATCACGGCTACTTTCAAAGCAGAGATCCTCAGTGACCATTTGCAACTAATGTATATCAAGTATGCATATTAATTCCTGGGTTATCTGTAAGGAAAATAATGTGATTCATACCTAAAAATGTAACTGATAACTTGCTAAGTCACAAAACTCTCTGCAGGACACTTATCTGGCTGGCGCATCGGTCACTTTTTGTTGACGGGGCAAAATTACCCCACTCACCATCTTTAAAGAGTGGTGGTCTGTTTTGGCTCACAGTTCCAGTGGGATCTGTTCATGGCCAAGTCGGAGAAAAACAGCGTGGTGGAAGGAAAGAACGGGAAAGTGGCTCAAGCCAGGACAGCCAGGAAGAACAGAGAAAAAGGAGGGAGAGGCAGAGACAGGAATGTACCCCAGGTCACATCCCAGGGCCCAGCTGCAGCCAGGGCTCGCCTTTAAAGAGCATATTCAGCTCTGAACGAAAACAACTGATTAACCCAGTGGTGAGCACAGCACCCCAGGATCCAGCCACCTCCCCACACTTAGCCACTTAGCACCCATGAGATTGCAGAGGGATGTTTCAGGCCTATCACATAGCAGGGAGCTATCCCACACCTGCGATCACACCAGCACGCTCTGTTCCAAGTTAATGCTTCCTCACTTAAAGCCAAGCATTTTCCCATTTATTTTACTAACCAAAAATGCATCACATTACACACATACATTAATCACATACAGGTCCTTTTATTTAGGGTCTCAAAAAGACAAATACAAATATTCTCGTAATGAAAATGCCTCTTAGTAAGCAATTTGAAAGAAGCTGAAAAGGTGAGAAAATCTAAAATATCTGCCCAACAGCAGCTGAGATTTAAATCATCTAAATTGGATGGTGATATCATCTTCTAAGAGACAGAAAGTATCTATTAGAATGAAATAAGTTATTTTGTTGCAAATTTAAAGGAGTATAAGATATTTTAAAAATTGAGAAAAGAAACAGTTTAAAGTTTAGCCTAAAATTAAGGAAGGAAATACACTATTCTCTTAATAGACAAGTTTTAGGAGTTTGATATCACACATTTGTGCTTTATACAATAAAATTCAATTAAAATATTTTGAGTATTCATTACTAAAAGTGTTTCCATTATGTGCTAAGCATGAAAGATTTAAAGATGAATACAGCAACTTTTCTGTCTCCATTGGGCCCACAGAACAGTAAATATTTGCTCACCAAACCAATTCATGAAATTGTGCTCCACAAATTCTGTACAATTATGCAATGATGATAAAAATATGGTATATGCCTCTGTTTACAGTTTAGGTTTTCTGAACTCTTGTGCCCTAACATAAAATACTGACTTGCATTATTTTGTATAATCCTGTATAATATTTTGTAACAATGCAAAGAAGAATCATGTTAAAAGTTCTACTGAGTTCTTTTGCACCTTCTTGGAGATAAGGATTTATAAAAATCAGTCATTTATGTAAGGTAACCAGTAGAAACAAAAATGTATTTCCTTTCATTATTTAAATCACTATTCATGAAGCATATTGCTAACTTAAAATACATTTTAGAATCAATTTACTCAACTTTTGTAGAGTAGTGTTTCATTTAAATAAAGAGTGCATCAATATTTTAAAGAAATGTGAGCAGGCATTTATATTATATTTATTGTTTACATTATGATTTTAAGTTAATTAATTGACACGAGAATTGGGGCAAATTGCCCGCATGTCTATTATGCTTAGGTAGTTTTTTTGTGATATATAAAAAACTGTGAATGAATAAAATGGATTTTCTGTTATTAGTCTATCATCTTAGTTAAAACTGAATTATGTAGGCAGTGTGCATAAACAGACTGAAAAATTCTTCACATTTTCAAATATTTGCATATTCAACCCTTAATAGTATCCTATGTTAAGTGATCATTTTCTTTGCCAAGATATGGGACTTATATCTTCTCTGCAAGGATGAGTTATATATAGGTCTTGTTCCTAAATTCAAAGTTGAAGCATCATCACATTCAACACACTTGGAAATCTAGCTCCTAAAGACACATTTTCTTTACATGTGATGCACATATAATTCCAGTCATGTATCAAGATGTTTGACTTCTTTATAACGATCACACAGAGAGAGGTGTGGGAAATACACCCAAAAAGCCAGCATGTCTGCAGCTCCCCCAAACACAGCGAAGAGCGCAGCCCGGGCTCTGGGGGTCGGGACTGTGCCCCCAGCCACAGCACCCAGCCCCCAGGCTGCTTACTGGCCTTTGCCTCCAGCGAGCAGGAATCTCTTAACGAAGACAGCCGACTCTGCCCATCGTGTCACTGTCTGATCCTTCTCCAAAATTCCTGTTCCAGTATCCCATGCGTGACACAAAGAGCACAATGTCAGCTGCCCCTCTGCTGCAACTTGAGACTATGGAACTACCATCCAGGATACATGTTTAAATAATTTCCCAATCCTGAAGTATATGGATAATCTGGAAAGCTTTCCTAAGAACAAAACTAGTGACTTCTCCCACTCAAGATGGTAGACTGAGCGTTCAGCAAGGCGGATAAACAAGGGAAATGCAGAAGTGTACTGTTTAACCACTCCCCAAAACATCATGGCTATCTCTAGGTGGTTGGAGTTAAGGCTCTGTGACACTGAAACATTTCTTTCTTTTTTGTATTGGCATATTTTAGGTACATGTAATGTTCCATCCATGATAGGGGATCCGTACCCGTATACGATATATCTCACTCTTGTCTCCCCTTCCCTTCCCCTCCCTTCATCTCTTCTTCTGGTCTCTATTTACAAAGGTTTTGTTGTTTTAAAGTATTTTATTTTACCCATATGGGCAACCTACATTTTTATTTCAAGTACAGAAATGTTTTAAAAATAGAGCGTGACAGTTACATTTGCTTTCAAGAATAATAAAGCTGGACGGACACAGGAACAGCCCTGGACGCACTCGGCCTCCCAGCACTCCGGCGATGGTTGTTCAGGTATTTCTGTATTTAAACGTACGTGCATACGTTTCACTTTTCCTTGGTTTTGTGGTGTTCAGACCCCAAACCAGGCCCTCGGGTGACTAGACAAGCGGCCTATCACTGAGCAAGACAGATACAATAGTATTTTTTTAAATTACTTCTAGCTCATGAAAATTAATATTACACACTGGTGAGGTTCACTGACAGATGGAATCTTGAAAATGGAGACATTGAGAAGGGTCAGTCACACCGAAATGAGACACAACCTGGATAAAATGGAGGTTTTTCATCTGCGCCAGGTGAAATTTCTAGAGAGCATGCAACACTGATCTTTCAGCCACATCATGACAAGACGAAGCCAGAGAAAGGACTGCAAAGAGGATGGGACAGCACTGCAGGAAAACTGAAGAAAGAGCAGAGGCCGTGCTGCCTGCAAAGCGCTCGGCCAGCACTGGGCCCGCGCGGCTGTCAGAAGGCTCCAGACTGACCCTTCACTGGCGTTTTGGGCACGATTTATCTTTCTGTCTCACATCATCAAGTGAGACATTAAATGGCCACTGCAGTGCAAACTGGGCGGACGCTAAAGCTCATCAGAGGTTTACCATCAGTGCGTGCAAGCAACAACACCCACACAGTAAATCTCTTTAAGAGATATGGTAAAATTGTAATTTTAACATTTTTACTAATTACCAGTTGGATTTGGATTTGGATCCCCAACAGGACCAAAGATTGTACACTAGAATATTCCATTAGAAAGCATTTCTAAAACAACGGCATGAGTGAATGCCTCTTAAATTTTAAGTGGACTTTTTGTAATCTGTACTTCTCGTGACATTCTTATCTTTCTGCTCATGACAGAATCATACACAATTACATCAGAGTCATTTTCAGAGGATTTTATCTCTCGGCCAAGTACTTAAAGGTGAAATTTTAAGATGGATAGCTTAAGTGAAATCTAATGATAATTCTAAAGATGAGAAAAACTATTTCTTTCCTTTTTTTTTTTTTTGGTACCGGGGATCGAACTCATGACCTCGCACTTGCCAGGCAGGCGCTTAAGCCACTGAGCTAAATCCCCGGCCCAACTATTTCTTTCCTTAAGGAATTCAGAATTGGCAGGAAGTGGCCAAGTTTGCCTCGGTTCACCTGGCCTTCCCTGCCCACCCTGAACTCTCGGCGCAGGCTTCCGTGTTCTCAGGAAGCGCTGTGTAAGACATGCTGCCGCCAGAGTTTGCTGCCTCTCACACACTCATTGCAGGCAGTTTCTTAGAATTCTCTTTTCATCAGGCTTGAAGGGTTGTTTCTTAGTCACTGACAGCAGTTAGCAATGCTTTTCTGGAATCAAAATTAGAATGAATTTTATTGAAAATGAAAACTCTCCCATCTTTATTCCTCTCTGAACCCATGCCGTCTTTAGAGGAGGAAATCACAACTGGACTTGTTTTCCGAAAAGCCTGGACTCTTTCTAAGGCTTTATTCTCCGGGGTAGAACCTAAGACTCCCATCATTTTACCTTCAGTCAGCACATGTACTTGCGCTAACACTGGTGGGAGACTAGAAAAACATGTCTTGTGCATGTCAAAGTCTGGCTCATGTTTATCACCAACACCAAGGTGTGTTCTTTCTAGAGGAAGAAATGAAAGGCGCTAATCACTGTCTTTTACAAAGCAAAGAACAACTTGTAGCATTTATCTGTGGAATTTTATGAATGTGTTGCCACCTACTTTATTAGTACCTCTTATTTAAATGCTTTTCTTAATAGCTATTATTCTTTCAATATGCACTCTCTGAATTTAAAAATAGCATTTTAAAATGAACCACATATTATAAACATATTAAGGAAAATGTTTAAAATGGGATTTATGCACACTGTATTTTAGAGGCTTCAAAAGTTCATTCAAAATATTGTTTCATATATTTTCTTCAAGTGATAGCAGGACCCATTAAAATACTATGGTTTATAATTAATAAAATTGAATCGCCTTCATTTTAAATGGAAAAAAAAAACCCAAGTTCCCAAAGCCCTGAGGCATACTAAATAATGTAGCTACTTAAGGAAAATTAAAAATAAGCAACAAGGTTTTTGCCAAGCAAAGGAGAAATTATGAATAAGCCATCACTGCTGTGTTTTCCTGGCACCAGACGCGCAGCTCGGCGGTGGCGTCTGCTCTACCAAGCCTTCGGAGTCAGCGAGGAGCGTGCGGAGCTGTGACTGAGAAGCCACGGAGCACAGCCGGACGCACCACAGGGCTGTGGTGCAGGGCAGCAGCTCAGCTCAGCAGCTCACCCACCCAGAGGAGTGAAGCTCAATGCATACTTGCAGAAAATGCATAGATACAGGAAACAAAGCAAGGGAAACCGCAGCAGGGCTGGAAATACCTCTTGTGAAAGAGACAGAATGCCAAAGTCAGGAGGAGAAATTAAGATGCAATCTCGACTTAAAAATCTGGAGGCGAGAGGCAACTGTGAAGCCACGACAGTCCTCAAGCAGATGACAACTGCAGAGGACAACGCTGTGCTCCTGGCACCTGAACTATGGCAGAACCTCACCGAGCCCACCGTCCGAAGGTCACAGCAAACCTTCTAAAGGAAAACCCAGGGAACCCGAAGACCGCAGAGGCGGTTCCTCAAAAACTCCATGTTAGTTTCTTTCAGGTTCATAAAAGGCATAAATACAAAGGGGATTCAGTATCATTAGGGAGAAGAGAACAAAAATAAAAGAGCAAATCAGGCCCCATTGAAAATCTGTGTCAAAAACCAGGATGGGCTGAGCCACCTTGGGACAGGAGGCCAGGAATGAACACATTCTATGCATTTTTTAAGGCAAGAAAAAAGTCATAGGTAAAAGGCAAAAGGTTTGTACAATCTGAAGGAAACCAGAGTATGAAACGTCATAGGTGATCATCTACTTTATTAATATAAACAGCCAAAGCACACTTCATCAGGTGCTTGTGCACAGCTCTAAAATAACGCTTTTCTCACGTCTAGTTTTATAATGCTCAACTGTCTTCCCATGGTACCAAATAAAGAGCAGATTTCTTCATGAACCTAAATCCGTACATGACCTACTGAGCAATCCCGTCCAGCCTCAGTCTTCAGTGACCCTCCCCAAGCTTGTGGTACCAGTCACTTACCCTTTCCTTCTTCCTCATGCAAATCCAGTCACTTGGTCCTCTACTTGGAGGGCTTGGAACCATCTTTCTTTCACCATGACTGTTTACCATCATGAAGGTATCAGCTCAGACAGGGTTGGCATTTACTCCACAACCCCAAAATGCTCACCCACACCTATCTCTGGTCAGCTCTACGACATTGCTTTTTTCTTCACAGAAAACACTAATATCTAACCTTGCAGGTCACTTGTTTGCTCATTCCTTGACTAAGTTGCATTTCCCAAAGGTAATGTTGTTCATAAGACCAGTGGGTTCATCTCTTCTGTAGACCATTATGTCTCTCCTTTCTAGAACAGACTGTTATCTCAGGAAACACCCAAAAACATTTTTCAGGAAAGGAGAAAGATGACCTAAAATATCTAAGGCATGTTAATATAAGAGAATACATCTTAGAAAAAAGTAAGGCTATTCATATGGTCCACTAATCCTCTTCTAAACCTGATGCAGGAAATCAGACCAGAGCACCAAGGCACCATCCTCACCCTATCACCATGCTCATCACTGGAGGAAAAGCAATGAGGTTGCAATGATGTTCACGTGATTCCAATCAGAGTTCATTAATTAGCAGCTATGGTGTTACAGAACACTTAACCAAGGTGTTCCTTCTGCATGTCATGGGTTTTACCAATGAGGGTAGTAGGAATAAATGATAAGGGGCAAAGGAGATTCAATAGCTTTAAAGGTATTTTCTTAATTGTTATGTCATAGAGTATTCAGAAGAATAACTACCATTTATTGACACAAATCCTACCCAAAGTCTGACATACTGTATATCAATGCTTCTGGAATGATTACAGTCACAAGTTGCATTCCAATAAATCCATCTTACGATGACAATAGCATAAATCAAAAAAGCATTCCATACACCTAATCTTCCAAACATCATACTTCAGCAAAACAGCACGGGAGAGCTCCGCCAAGTGCTCGCTGCACATCTCTGTGACCCTGTGTTTGTCTTGGAGATCGAGTTCAGGGCTGCGGTCCAGCATGGAAAGTGTTCTAGAGCATATCATTAGCCTGGGAAGGTCACCATTCAAAGTACCAGCTCTGTGGGATGCAAATCACTTCTGCAACACTGTCAGGAAAAATAAGTAGAATCATGGTAAGCCAGGGCCTGTCCCTACACATTTTCCTTCAATTAGGATAGTAGCTGTTTTTAAAATAATAACACTGAAGCTCAGCAAAGTAATTTATTGCCCAACTTAAGCAGCCAGGAGACAGCAGAGCTGAGACCGTGCATCTACGAAACTGGGGTTCTTCACACTGAGAATCTTCCGACATAGCTGTCCTCAAGTACATTTTGTTTTCTCTCGTTCCTTTAGGAAAATTCTATGTGGACTCTTGTGTTTCAAAATCCAAGAGTCACCCCCAAGCCTGCAGCCACCATTATAAAAATGTGTAATTCTTTGATCTAGACATTGCTTTCTTAAACCTAGGTAGTGCGGCCTGGTTTTCATTGTGCAGTGTGATCTGTTTGGCAGTGTTCTCTGGTGGAAGGTTTCACTCTCATCTTGGAAGGAAGAAGGGGAAACTAGTTGTAATAATCCAGATTAAAACTCAACTGGTAGTTCAGGGTTACTTGTGAATTTTCCAAACATGCTGAGCACAGCCAGGGTAAAACAGACAACATGGCAGGGAAAACACCATCTGATGCAGACACTTCCAGTGCTCCGTCCGGTCTTGGAGTAGGCACTGTTTACTGACCCTGGTCAGTGGTTTGCAAGGGAACAGAGTTAATACAGAACACATAAGTTTATATGATTATCTTAGACTGTTCACCCATAAAGTCAAATGCAGAGATCTGTCTACACGCTAGAGACCCAAAGAATCCAGCTGGAGGGCCTGGATCCCACAGCGGTGTCCTGCATGAGTCCATCTGAAGAACTAAAGCCCACGACAATGTCCTGCAAGAGTCCAGCTGGCAGCCAGGAGCCCGTTGCAATGTCTCCTGCATGTTTGTATCAAGGATCTGCACCGGAAAACCCCATAGGCCAGTGGTGGAAGCCAGGCAGGCTGCCCACTCGTGCAGGGTGAAGGAGCCACGCCAGAAGGCGGAGGCATCAGCGCTGGAGCCGGGAAGCAATGCTCAAGGCAAGGTGAAGGCCCGAGCGCGCTGAGATGACAGGAAAGAGCCGAGCTCCTCCGATAATGGAACAGCCAGAGGAAAACCACTCACAACTAAGCTTCTCCTAAGAAGTCCACAAAAGAAACCTGCCCCACCTGTCCTCCACCTATGCAGTTGGCAACCACCCTCACGTGGACCTTCCATGGCCAGAACCACGCTGACTCAGTTCGTGGGTGCTCCCACCCAAGGTGACCGTTAATTAACCCATCACAATTCCTAAGGGTCAATTTGGCCCTAGAATTCTTGTCACATCCCTAAGCAACTATCACCAATCAGTAAATGTTGTCAGGAAGAAACCGATTTACCATGACTTTGAAAGTCAAAGGGAAGCTGACCCAGCATAAAGAATGAATGTGACTCTCCCTCGTGCTAAGGAGGGGACAGATATATCATCTGAAATGGATATTACAGAAAAAATCATGAAGCAGGGAAGCAAAGGGTGTGTTTATAGAACTCAGATTCTGGAAAATGTGGGGTATGGGTCAGTGTGAAGAATGGGTAGACAGCTAGGCATGCGTGGTCTGAGGACTGTCCTAACTCCTTCCCATACATTGGAAATTCACTTTCTGAGCAAGGAAGGGGCCTATTTATAATGCTGACAGAAATCAGGCGGAAGCTGACAGGATGGTACTGGGAGAGGCAGGGACAGAGCAATGGTGACAGGACCAATCTGTCGGCCGGCAGCCACTAGAACCAGGTGAGACAACTTGATGATGCCCTCAGTCCACCAAGGACGGTGCAGGAAGTAGGACTTCAGGACACGGGAGCCGAGACAGGGTCATCGGGAGGGAGGGAGCTGGCAGAGGAGGAAGCGCTGTGCAATTACAGCTCACAGTTTCCCACTGCTGAGGTCACTGTATCATCTGAATTATTGTTTTTCAAAACTGATATGAGGTAGGTGCTTCAGCTATCCCCGTCTTAGAGAAGAATTTGAAACACGGAGACACCTACCGAAGCCCCAAGACTCATATATTAAGCTGTAAGTTAGGACTTGAGCCTAATTAAAACGCGCGTCTCTCAGAGAGTGACCGAGGGCTGCACGCAGCCCACAGAGCCCGTGGGCAGCGCAGAGCCCAGGGCTCCGCCCAGAGGTTGTCAGGCAGGAACCACTGAAGTGGAGCCCAGTAGCCTCCGGCCTCACTGGGTGCCCCTGGAGTCTGACAAGCACTGTCCTAAACTAGGAGACATAGTTTTCAGCTGGCTTAATCTAAAATACAGTGCCCAGATGACGGAGAAGTTGGGCAACTTTGACAAACAACACTCGTGAGCAGAAGCGATGGGGAGCTCGCCATCACCGGGTTCCCGAAGGGTTCCCCGCTGCAGAGGAGCGATGGGAAGAGACGGAAGCGGAGCCCAAGCAGCAGCTGGACAAAGGTGGGCAGTGGGTTCAGATAGTCCTTCTGCTGAACTGCTGGACGGGGTGAACTCTGCAGAGCTCTTTCCAGAAAGACCCAAAGGCAGAAGGTAACGGCTGTGTTCAATGTGGGAGTAGAGCAGAAGGCAGATCAGAGCTGGAAAGATGGAGCCATTAGGAAGAGTTAACTGGGGCTGTGCAAGCTCAGACCCTTCCAGGCCCCTACATAAACACCTCCCATTAGGAGCTACAGTGAAATTGAATAACTAAGGCAAAGGAGAGTTTCCAGAAAGACTGGATCCCACAGTGACTAGCACCCAAAGAAAATGAAGAAAGGATTACTGAACTTGTAAATTTATTCATTGAATTTCTTAGAGGAAATAGTATCAGTGCAATGTGGAGGGAGAATTCTTTAAAAGGAGTGCCACGAAAGTGTACTGCAAGAAAGTCACAGCCCCAAAGACAAAGGGTATGTCTGAGGAGTTCGGCAGCGAGAGGAAAGAAGCTGCTGAGAGAGGGTGGAGACGGGCAAAGGGAGACGGCGTCAGTGTGCACAGGGCTGTGTTACTGCAGCGGCTCATGCACAGTGAACACAAGGTCACCCTGCCAGTGACTCTGGTCCTTCCCCTTGCGCATGGCCTTGACTGGAGTCTCGCCATTAGCCCCCGTCAGGCCTCCACCCGGAGGGAACACTAAAATCACCCTGGCATGCAGTCACGCAGTTGCGCAGGGTGTGGGGACAGCACAGGACAGGACAGACAGCGTAATCAAGCAGGTCAGTTTCCTGGGGTCTTCAGGTGTGGGATTCCAAGCCGAGAAAAAGGGGTGTCCAGGGTGTGAGATAAACCTGCGCAGCATGGCAGCACAATCCCACACCTGCCCACGGAGACCGGGACTAAGGTTTTCACCGCAGAGCTGGAAGAGGAAAGGCAAGCTTGAAAAAGATCTATAAAAGGAAGGATAGATTCAAAACAAGGAAAAACAAAGTGTGTGGTCAGGGCAGATGGACCCAGGCTGGGGAAGTCCTAAAAGTAATGGGCACAGATTTTACTAGAGCAAGACAGCTGGTCTGAGGCAGTGTAAAAAGGAATCAGGAGAGTTTCAGACAAACCGAGTCGGGCACTAAGGGCACCTGCACCACTTCCTAGGCAATGACGGGGCGCACTGTTCTCAAGCATCAGCTTTCACCAGGTTACAGCCCCACTGTTCTCACCAGGTTACAGCCCCACTGTTCTCGTGTGAAAAGCAGCGGTGGTAACACTAGCCCTGCGGTACGCACTTACACAGGGAGTAAGGGAGGCTTTCAGAAATAGGCGTGGTTTTGTTTTTATTTTCTATTATTTGATCTCAGGAGGAAAGAAACGGCAAGAATGTCTTCAGACTTGGTTCTAAGGGAAAGAATATATATATATATATATATGTCTCCAAGATTCATTTAACTGTATTGGCTATCATGCTAGAAATTTCTCCAACATTTTCCAAGTAGAACACTTTACCCCTTGTTCAGAGAATATGCCAATCTGCTATTCAATTTTAAAAAGACTTCTGTAGACGCATGCCCCTGGCATACCATTATCACAAAATGCCCTTCTGCAGGAGTCTGCTGCCTAGCATGACCCCAAGGAGGGAATTCTTAACGTCCAGAAAGAGCTCGGCTCAACCTCACCCACCCCTCCATGCAGAACTGACTAACAGGTCTGCAGCAGGACCCAAATTTAATGACCTCGCCCAGCACAGAACTAATTAAATTACACTAACATGTCAGTGGTAAGGACCGAAGGGCTAGCAGACCACGGTTTATTTCTGAACTGACAAGCAGCAGTAATAGTCGTTCCATCTGTGGGTTTTCTCAGCTATGGAGAATGTGTCTGCAGAGGCTTGGACAGAAGCAGCAGCCAGGAAGGAAACAGGCAGGCCTCCGTGCGGATGTGGTGTCCACTGGAGGGAGGTCCGACCCACACCCAAGGCTTTGCCGGTGAGCCCTGGCCAGGCCTCTGCAGCCTGGCCTTCTCCACACCTGCCCGCAGTCTCGGACTTTCTCCTAGGACAGTGCACAGTGTGCTACAGTCCTGCCCGTGGATGGGGCCTCGCCACGACACAGGCTGTGAACAGCAGACGGAGTTCATAAGGGCGACTGCACGTGCATGCGGGGTCACTCGGCAGAAACCACAGGCTGCTAGGAACATTTTACATTTTAGGATTGAAAAGTCTCTAAATTCTTCTTACAAGTCTCAGAGGCCTGCAGAAAGAGCCGACCCACCTGTCACACCCAAAGTGCTGTCCAGAATCCCAGTCCCAGGACAGCTCCACCAGGGCTCTACCTAAGC
The DNA here is from genome assembly GCA_004027295.1 of Dolichotis patagonum. NCBI lineage: Eukaryota > Metazoa > Chordata > Mammalia > Rodentia > Caviidae > Dolichotis > Dolichotis patagonum. Next base: position 92,224 of record PVJX010003206.1, on the reverse strand, counting down.
ACCATCTGGGAAACTTTTGAAAAATACCATTGTCCTCCCTGTGTCAGAGACTCTGCTCTAATTATTCTTGGGCAGAACTTAGACTTTTATTCTTGATATTCCAGCTGTTTCCACTTTGAAGCTAGATTTGAGAATCGTTCTTCTGCACTCTAATACGGGGCACGTTTCATGCTAAGCTGAGAACAAATCCAGCATCCTGGTCTAGGGGAAAGTCGGGATCCGGAGGGCACCCTGACAGGCTGTCAGAGGGCTGTGCACCTGGAAGTCGGACGCCCTCGCCCCAGGCTGCTCCCGGTCGCCCTGAGGAGCAGCGTCCCGGGCTCCTGCGTATGCGCCGGCCCCTGCAGGGGCCACTCTGCGTCTTGGCAGAACTTCTTCTCCTGCAGAACTTAGCAGTCTGGACACTGGCTGGCCAGGCCTTAGCCCCATAGTAAGCATGCCTGTTTCGTGTCTGGGCCACACTCCAGCAGAGAAAGAAGGCACCGGGGACTGGACAGTGAAGGCTCTCGGGTTCCCATCCCGGGTCTCAGGCCCGGCTCTGAGCACCTAGGAAGAAGCCTCCATTCAGCCCTGGACACTGCTCACGGCTGGGCATCGGGACACACGCAGCCCCCTAACCTCTGCATGCCATGGCGCTGACTCCCAGAACCCCACAGGACTGAGCACCCCAGGAAAGATGACCACCGCCCACTGCCACCTCCGAGAGCCCACCTCAGCTTTCACACTGCCAGAGACCACCAGTCCAGGGAGACGCAGGCCCAACACATCGCTGCCCCGGCCCTTACACCACCGCAACCAAGAGGCCGAGAGGGCCTGCTGGGTTCCACCCGGAGAGCCCCTTTCCAAAACGCATGCGCGTTTGAGACACACAGCGGTTATATCCACTGTGGGGAGCCGGTGCATGTATAAATCGTATCTTAGCCCTTTTCAATCACTTTACCTTCCTCTCTGTCCTGTCCCCTCTCCGCTCCTGCTGGCCTCCTACTCCATCTCCACCAAGTCTGCCTTGTTCTTAATGCCGTATCTTCTTTATTTCACTCTTCATTTACATCTTAGGTTTCTCACATAAGAGAAATCATGCAATATGTAGCTCACTACGTCTGACTTCTTTCTCTAAGCATGACGGGCTCAAGTTCCATCTATTTTCCTGGAAAGGACATTACTGCATGCTTCTTTTTGGCTAAAAATCTCCGTTATGTGTGCATAAAGCGAATTTGGTTTATCCCTTTGTCTACTGGCAGATGTCCTGGCTGCTGTCAGAGCTTTGCTATGCGAGTTGTGTGGCTATAAACATGGGCCTGCTTGGTTTACTGTATCATGATGTCTCTAGCTGGTTTTGGAACATACGCAGGAGAATAAAGCTGGGTCAAGTGGAATTTCTAGCTTTAGTCTGGTGAGGAATGTCCGTACTGATTTTTACAGTGGTTGTTCTACGTTACATGCCTGCTATCCACACTCCTTTCCTCTCATTATCACCAGAACTGCTGTTTTTCTGAGTTCTTAATGAAAGCCACAAGATGAGGGTAACATGGAATCTCAGAGGTGCTTCCATTTGCATTTCCATAAGGGCTAATGATGTGGAATAACTCTTCCATGTACATATGGGCCATGCACTTCTCTTTAAAAGTGACCACTAGGTTCACTGGCCCATTTTTGACTGGTTAATTTGTTTACCATTGTATCGGAATTTCTATTTTTTAAATTCTTTGTATATGCTAGATATTAATTCTCTGACCTAGGAGTAGCTGACAATTTGTTTTCCATTCTATAGGTTGTCTCTCTGTTATGTTGCTTCCTTTTCTGTGCCGCAGCCCTTTAATTTGATGTAGTTCCATCAGCCAATTCCTGATCATACTTCCTGTGTCTGTTTCTGTTTCGCACAACCCTGGAAAGAGCCCACGTGTTCTAGGCCAAAGTTTCTCACTAGAACTAATGTCTGTCCTCGGTCTGGAACATCTCTAGTGGGGCTGAAGCTTCTGCGTCAACCAGACATACTTCAAATACCTCTCCAGCTCAGGAGATAGGACAGCAACACCTCTTCTCTGAATATGCCCTTCCTTTCTACAAACCCAAACTCAGCTGACCTCGGAGGACTTTCCTCCGGACCTGTGAAGTGCCTTCCTGTGCTCTGCCCTTTATACTGCGCACCACTGGACTGTGAGTTCAGGGAGGCACACATCATGCTCCATATGGCTTCTTTCAGACAATACTCTCTCCTCCCCAGTATCCTAAACCCGAAGTCTACACTGTCAGTGAGCCCTTTATGTTTCTGTCATTCTGAGTTTTCTGACCTCCTCCTTCCATTCAGTGGTGATACAGGCCTTTGGCCACTGCCACCACATTTGGTGACATTAGTAAGCAACCAGGTGACCTAATCTCTGACGTGGTTCCTAAGGTAGTTAGCATCCCCTCTTCTAAGTGCATGTCCCACATTTTACATCTTAATTAATCCTGCCCCAGACCTTATCATTGAAAAGGACTACGTCATCTACAAAGGCACAACTGCAGGCATCCAGTCTGCTCATTAACTGGCAGCTGTTGAGCTTTCTGCTGTAGCATTGTCATTTGACCTGTTGGTAGCTCCAATCCTTCCACTCAAGACATCTCTCCTGTCCACAGTCTTCCTGCATCTCTCACCTTCTTCCGGATGGTTCAGACCCCACTGCCCATTGTCCAGATACCTTGCACAGACCCACTGCAACATCCCTGTACCTTGCAATCATCACAGCTCCAAGTTGTTTTCCATCAGTTATCTTTCGCCTCCTTGTGTGCCATACTTTAAACATGCCGGGATGAAGATGGATAAGTATGCTAACTGGTCTCCACTTCTGTTTCCAGGTGAGTTCTCAGTACCGGAAGCCCTGCATTTTTCTGGGAGCTTTGTGTTACTCTCTCCTGCTCAGAGGTGACTGTTTTACAACTTCTGTTCTCTAGCCACAGCTCAGATGCACCCCTTGTTTTAGCCTTTCGCTTGTTAATTTGCTGGGAGAACTTCCCCAAGCTTCAACCACCAATTCCACCAAACTCACTTCAGGTGTGGCAGAAACGCCTTCCTCTTCCTTGATTCCATAAAAGGATGAAAGCAAATTCCTCGCAATCCTCGCCTGCATGGCTGGCTCACTTGCCCTGTCCTCTCTCTCCTATTCATTCCAGCCCGGCTAGTTATTACAGATCACTATTTAGCTAAGAGAAAGACTGGGATTATCTGAATCTGGCTTGTAGATAATACTACAATTTAAACACCTCACTGGGAGAGATGGGCCACAGGTCTTCTCTTGGGGGAGGGAAGGCTAAATTATACAGCTGACTAGAAATGCAAGAAATTTCTACAGTTTCAGGTAAAGGGATGTAAGGCCTGGAAAACAGGTGTAGGTGTGTGGTGTGCAGCACAAGAAGAAAAGATTACAGGTTACACTTGAGTAGTCAGACTAAAATGCTCTGTGGAATGGTATTTTGAACATTTTTACTATATCAGTTCAGCAAAATTAATGCTTATAAATGGCAGGAGCATAAATGAGAGAGAAAACCATTAGCTAAAGGCTATAATCTTAGCACACTGGAAGAAAATGATTTGAAGGATAAAAATGTTCACCACAGAACTTGAAATGCACGGCTTTGAGATGCCCCCGCCTCACTCGGAGCACGGACACTGTGGATGTAGAGGTGCAGTTCCGGGCTGCGCTGGCTTCCCCTGCTCACCCCCGTGTGGTCCCTTCCATCTCACCTCACTCCTTCCTGTCTCCCCGTTTCCCTGCCATCCTCTTCCTTCAGCACCATGCTTTGTTCCCCTGTCAGCACCTCCTACCGCTTTCTGCTGCTGCAAACAGCCCTGTCTCAGTGGCTTTGATAAATCCACAAACCCATCACTCTCTTACTTCCATAAGGCAAACGTCATTCTAGAATGGCTTTTACAACTTTCATTGTTCATGCACAATGTAGGTAAAGGGAGACAGGTGGATACAATACCAGCGTGTTAATGGCCTCGGGCCAGACCCCACCCCATAGCTCTCCACATCCTGGGCGGTAGGTAACGTCTCAGTGGTACCGTGGTACCGGGGTTTGATCCAGAATTCCAGGGCTAAGGTTCTTAGGTCACCGAAGCCTCCAGCTATATCTTGGACAAGTTCTATTAGCTTCCGGAGCTTCTATTTCCATGTATAAAATGGAGATTCTAACGCCTCTCCATCTTGAATTCTTAAAGGGCACTTGCAGACCACGTGCTCCACTCCGGTGTCATTTTCACTAAAACGCCTCCAAGTCACGACCTGTGACTCCGCACTTTCCAAGGCCGAGCAGTGCCAAGTCGGAGTGCAGTTTCAGTGCGCAGCCGCCCAGCACACCACGGCTGATGTCACCACTCTTAGCCGTCATCATCACTCAGTTTCTCTCTCCCATGTTGTGCCTCAGTATCTAATTCAGACACAACTAACTGCATGGTTTGCTGGAGACTTTCGGGAGGGATACAAGCATCTGAGGTCTCAGGCCTCCGCCCATCCAGCCCCATCCAGCCCCATCCAGCGTCCCCCTCGGGAGCGCAAGTCTATGCTCCCTTGGTCCTCACACTGCTCTGCTGTGTGCCGAGCATCTCTCGGCCCTGCACATTTTCCCGGTGTTCCCAGCTCACCACGATCCACTCCCCTAAAAGCCCGGGCACTCAATGGTTTCATCACTCTTTAGCAGATGCACAGATGATAAATCTCTTCTGTTTTACCCCAAAAGAACAGTGATCAATTTTATGAATCAACACTGACAAGGTGCCTTTTTAGACTTGGGGATTCACTGTTGGGAAGGAAGAGAAAGCATGGCATTAGGAAGCGAAAATCCTTTGCCAGACCCCAACTGCCTGCTCTAGGCTGCTCAGCGCTTGCAAACTCTGTCTCTCACCTGTTCTCCCGTCATTTTAGGATGCTCTTTTAACATGGTATTCTTTGTAAGTGTTTGCTCATTACTGTGGCCTATAGTAATGGGATCATATCTAAACTAAACAGAGAGTACTTGAGTCTTCAGAGGAGATCCGGAGGTTAAGGCTGCTCCGCACAGATGGGATAGCAGGTGGTTCCGGGTCTTCACGCCTAGAGCCAGGAGTCACCTGTTGATGACTCTGCCCCAGGCCATACTGATTTGCTTAAGGTCTGACAAGTGTTTTGGTAGAAAGCAGTGTGCTGAACCTCCAAGAATGCACAAAAGCCCTGACACGGATTGATTTTGTTTTAAATGGAAAGAAAAATGAAGTAAGGAAGATTTAAAATGTTCTGTGAAATTGAACATTTAGATTTTTGTTCAACAGCTGATCGTTCCTTTGTCCAAGATTAACCTATGACAATGGAAAGCTGCCTTTCCTATGGGGTTGTATTAGCTCCACACAATCAAGGGAGAGGTCGAGCATCAGGAAAGCCCTGGAGCAGCCAGCAGCCAGGCTCTGCCTCCCACCTCTGTCCACAGGGAACAGAGGAGCCGCCTCCTGCCAGCGCCCCAGTGCCCCTCTTTCTGCCCACAGCTCTTGCTGTCCATGTTCCCAAACCTCCAGAGGAACTCGGTAAGCACGGATCGCAGACTGGAAGACTCATAGGGTCGCTGCTGTGAAATGCACCCGGCTTGAATCCTGGATCCATCGAAAAGGAGCTCTGTGTGGCCTTAGGGTGACACTTCATGCCTCCAGGGCCTCCATTCCTCATCCAGCAGGTGGACCAACCACCCCGCACTTCACTCAGCCCAGTAGTTGAGAGAAGACATCGACCTCCTCCTAGCATGCAGTCTGGTTCAGGCAGGTACTCAGCGAGTCCTGTTCCTCAGACGTAACATCAGGGAACTCTCGGCAGTCACCAGGTATTCACTAACATCAGGCAAGCACTGACCCAATCGCCCCGCCATGCTGCACCCTTCCTGCAGTGATTTTTATTTACTCTGCGTGGTGAAAGTCCATGTTACAGACACAGTAAGGCCAGACGTTCCTGAATCCACACTTCAGATCCCTCCGATTCCTACTCAGCATATCACACACATGCAAATTCAGCTTGAGCGTCACATCTCATTCAAGCTCTCATCATAGAATAATGGACTCTGATATGAAAAATAAAATTATCAAATATAAAAATGTCGCGTCTCAATTATGAGCCACACAGAAATCGAAGGACACATTAAATGATAAGCCCGTAAGTGAGTCCGCCTATTATTACCGTCTATCCCTGGGAAGGCTTCTGCTTTCCACCAGGAGCAGCAGAGCGGAGCCTGGAAATGCACTCAGGTGGAATCAGGTTCTAGTGCCTCATCTGACAGCGGCACAGCCCAGACGAGACTGCCACAGCCCAGACGGGACTGCCACAGCCCAGACCACTACCGGAGAAGACAGCGTTCACAGAGAGGGGAACGCTGACGCCTGCCGTGTATTCTGGAACTGCGTGGTAAGCAGAGCTGGGAAAGGGGAGGTCCTGGCTAAATACTGAGGGTCTGCTTCACGCCAGGGACACATACTGCAAGGCGTGGCCATGGAATGGCTTCCGTCTGTGCGGGCCACGGCCAGGCAGCGGGGCTGACGTTCCATCCTGGATCTCCCTGACTTTAAAATGTTCTTGCTTCCTTAGTACTCGCTTTTCCTCGTGAATACAGAAACTACAGCTATCCAATTTCTTTCAACAAGCTTCACAGGAGTAATTAAAGCACTTGGATTTCTACTCACTGACATGTTTGTTCATCACTCCTGAAAGTTTTTGAAATGTATTCCTTTATTTATTCACTCAACATGAGCCGAAGACTTTATAAAAGACACTATAACCGACAGAGTAACTCAGTCTGAACTCCATACCGCTGGAGAACGGAGCGAACGAGAAGGCATTGTTCCCCGAGCTCCTTCTCCACATCTCTTCATTTTCTTCTCTCTAGACTGTCAGAAAGCTAGGTAAGGCCTTAGACAGATCCACCGCTTTATTCTCACACTTCCTGGCAGTTAGAAATTCTCACAGGCACTCAGTTCTAGCTCCTTTTGAGAATGTAAAACTATCCTGCCTTTGGAACCACGGCATGGAACTAAATTCTATTACAGGACAAGAGGAGACCAAGGCGCAAGACGGTCCTGGCTGTAAACCTTGCCATCCACACACTGTCACCCGAGAGAAATGGCAATTCCACGGGCCACAACCTCTGATTTATCTGGCCATCATTTTAAGGAAGTCGTTTACTACCGAGTAGAAAACCATGTCTCTCATTGGGAATAGAGATATAAACCCATGCTTCTTTGCAAGAATTCAGCTTTGGATGTTAGAATTTCTGGCAATGTTTTCATGGCCTGAGCACATTCTCTTATCAGACCTTACACTTCATTGTGGAACCAGAGAATTTCCTTATTTTTTGCCAAGTTAGAAAATAAAAATGGAGGAATTAAGTATCCCCCAGCTCACAGATGAATGATACAGAAAAGTATCACAGAAAAGATGTGAATGCTACTCCCATAGATTCCCCACAAGAACAGAAAAAGGCAAACAAACACTGGGAATAAGACCAAAAGTATACATAAGACAGAGAGCTGGAGAAAGCAGAGAAGAAGGGAGGCAGGAGAAGTGAGGGAGACCAAGCCCAAGAGTGGCCCTAATGTACCGAGGAAGTCACAGCACAAGCACGGCAGGAACCGGGCAGCGCCGAGTCCATGAGGCGCCCACGGGAGGTAGCGCTCACACAGTTTAACCTTGGCACACTTCCCCAAGATTCTGCAGAGACAGGGGGCTCATCTGGGGGTCACTGATGATCACTGCATGCTGACAAGTAATCTCAGTCACCACCCCTCCAGGGCACAGAGCACTGGATAACTGCAAAAGTCTCAAGGCTGCACTGAAAGCACCAACAATAACAACACATGATTGGGCAGAGAGCAGGCAGGTGTATCTGCGCGTTATTACCACTACAGCAAGGAAACGATGGCGATGATGGCGATATGATGCTTGGCATTTTCAAAACTGGAGCAAGAAGAAGGTGATGATAATGACAATGCGATGCTTAGCATTTCAAAACTGTTTAGATGTAGGGAAAACTGAAAATATAGTAAGAAGATCCCGATACACAGCCCGCACCTTGAGGGTTGACTACCTACCAAGTTAGATTCTGCATGGAAGATTTGTTTTAGTCAACAATTTATTTACATCAACACAATACCACAGACACTTGCTTTGCAGCTGAAATCCAAGGTACTTTGTGTCATCTCTCAGACCCCCACCTTTAGCATGCAGGCACCCTCGGGTAGGCTCCCACCTCCCTCTGACACCCCTCCAGCAACGTGAGCCTTGGTTTGTTTGGTTTTTAGCAGTTCCTTGCTTTCCGACACTATGAGATGCTCCCAATTGTGCGTATTTCTAGCCTCAAGTCTAAAATCACCCATTTCTCCAGGAAACCCTGCTTTTTGTTAGTGGACACAAGCTTTACAGACCTCGATCGGGATAGCAGAAGTCCTGCTCACTGCTGGACCAGTTCCTGGGGGAGATCAGGAGGGAAAAGGGGTTACGGGCAGGTGAGAATTACCAGGAGCCAGGGCTGGAAGCGCTGGTCTCTGCCCACCATTTTTGGAAAGCCGTTAGTGTTTGGTGTATTATCCCCTCTCCTCCAGAAATCTTGAAAGGAGCAGACCAATCTTAAGGGGGCTGACATGTTCCTCAGTCCGGACGGTCAACACAAGGACAGCCCACGCGACAGAGAGAAAAGAATCCAGGTCCTCCTTTCCTCACATAGGAGCAGGGTCATTCACGTCGCATCATGTACAACTTCCAGATCTCAAAGTCCTCTTGCTCATGTGGAGCTGAAAATATCCCCGACACAGGTTTTAAAGAGAATCACGTTAGAGCAGGCACGGCCGGCATCTAGTGCAGAACCCACCTTCCCGATGTGTCTACCCCTCGTCTGCAGTGCGGCTGGGCGCAGCTGGCACCTCACAGAGCTTTGGCAGGGATTCACGGAGACCATATAGGAAAATTACATAAGCACTGGCCATTTTTGTCACTAAAAGAACTCAAGGCAAAAACCTGGTACTCAAGTGACCAGTGCTCACGTTGACATCGTTTGTCTTCATTCGTTGATTTAAATCATTTTTCAGTGGGTAAGTGATCTTCCTTTCCAGGTAACTTTTTATGCTTGTGGGGACAGTAAAACTCGAGAGTCTGAGTCTCTGTCCAGCCCCCCAGGTGCCCGGTAGCCCCCAGCAGGCTGACTTTCAGCCCTGCTCCTCCCCCCAGAGCGCCATGCAGGACCGGCCTCCTGGAGCAGTGCTCAGGCAGAACCACCAGCCAGCTGTAGCACACATGGGATAGGCAGCAGCCCACCCAGCCACTGCCCAGGGCCGGGGCCCTTGGGGGTCAGCCCTGTCTGTCAGAGGGAGGTCCACTGGGACACCAGAAAGTATGCAGGGTCGTATTCACCCTGATCCCCACAAGGTGCTTTTCAATGAAGACCCCCACCTGGCCCAATTCTCAGCTTAAACCAAAGCATCTTGGAAAATAGCTAAATCCCACACTGATCAATTCCCACTCAGGAAACAATCAAAGATCTGCCACCTTCGTGATTTTAAAACTGCTGCAGGGGGCAACATTCGAGGAGGTGGCCAAGAGGACCGAGTATCCCCGACTTAAAAGGGGGTGCAGGGTTGAAGCGAGCCAGTCTGTGAGGAAATCTCCAGCACGGTCACTTCCATGTGGAGCCAGGCCTGCATGGAGAGGTCCCATGGGCTGCAGACCCCAAGCCTCAGAAGGGGGCTCCCCACTGCTCTGCAGGATGGCGGCTGGAAGGGCAGCTCACGGGGAAGCAAGCTCTGCACTTTTCTCGCACCGAGGAAGTGAGGTAAGGAAGAGGCACAGGGAAGCCTGGGTGTTCCTTCTCGTGGGTGGACCGGAAGGGGAGAAGAGACTCAGCTGGGTGAGCAAACCAAACGCCCCACAGCAGGTGGGCCACAGAAAGGGGAAACAGCTCCATAGGTAAGGTGCCTTTGGTGGGGGGGGGGACAGTGATTACTGGAAAATCTGTGTGGTGCATCTACTAATTTCTGCTTCAGATTTTTGTAGCAGCAGAGGGCTCAGCATTTTCAGGTCTTCACACATTTTAAGAGAAGCCAGAAATCTGAGTGTGTGATGAGTACTGTGTATAATCACTCACTATAACAGAGGTGACAAATTCACTCATTTTATTACAAAGCATGTGGACCAAAAGGCTGTTACTCAAAGGTATGTGACGGCAGGTCACGCAAAGCCATCGCTGACTGGATGGGACTTCTGTCCTCAGAGTAGCCAGTCCCAAGCCGAGGTTTCAGCTCTTTTAATCCAGCGTCCAGTACTCATGGAAAGGAGGGGACACATGATGGGCCTGACACGGGGCAAGGAGCTGAAGAGGGGGTTCTGCCCTGCAGCATCCTGTGACGTCATGGAGACCACAGGCAAAGATGCAACCAGGAACGTGCACAAGGACAGGGAACCAGCAAGTCCTAACCGCGGTCAGAAGATGCTGAGGCAGGAGCCAACACAATTGGCCTGGACAGAGGGACAGCAGCAAACTCTGTGATTCTACATGGTCCCCATTTCTAAATGAATCCCAAGAAAACTCAGATGAAAAATAATTGGCAAACAAAAAGCTGGAAAAGGAACACTGACACACTGGGCCATAATCATCACAGTGTGTTTCAATCGCCCTGCCTCTTGTGAACAACCATCCACCTCTCTGATTTCTATGTCCAGGCTCCCTTTATAAGGTGCCCAGCCAACGTCAAAAGTCATGCAGAGCTCCGCCTCATGGACGGGGGTTTGGTCACCTCAGTGGGCAGCCACAGCGACAACCCAGGTACAGTGACACAGCCTAGGACCTCTTGAGGGAGCCCCCTCCCAACAAATCACCCAACATCTGCCCTTGGTCTCTGCTGAACCCCCTTTCACCTAGGGCTTCCGGGCTTAATTATTTTGCATTGAAATTTGTGGGTCACCACAAGTGCATCAGGGGGAGGGGAAATGGATTTGAGTATTAATCTCAGCAGAATGCAGTGAGGAGACCCGGCCACACTTACGAAGACCACAGAACATACTTCAACAGCTAGGAGTCGGGGAGCGCCGCCCCGGGCACTCCGCAGAGGGGACGCTCTCCTGCATCTGAAACTCGGTCTGTGTTTTCCGCACCATTCGGGAGAAGTGTGGGTTGTGTGTTTTTCTTTCAGAAAATGTCTATTCATGGTTTTCTTTTCTTTTTTTTTTTCACTTTTGGTACACATGTGGGATTTCTTTCTCATTCAGCGCCTGTCTACTATTTATTTTCTTTCTCATTTAATAAATGTTCAACAGCTATTTGCTACTATAAGCCAACTGCTGCACCTTTTAGTGTGTGAACAACCTTTAAGACCCAGAAAGGCAGGAGTGGAGCTCTGTAATCTCCCCGCATCACTGGGTCAGCCGAGGCAGCGGGGTATGCTAGGTGAAGGAAGAAAGCAGGTGAGCAGGGTGCCGCTCGGACACACGAATTCAACAGCCCCTCACTGAAGATCTCCCCATTGCGAACAACGCCCTGTGCTGGGGCCTGGGAGGCTCTTCCCCAAGCAGCTAATACTGGAGGAGGAAACATAACCGCACGGGCACGAGAGCCCGGAGCGCAGATAGGAAGATCCCGGGCCCAGAGACGCCGATGAGCACAGACCTTTACTTAATGGCCCTGGAGAAAGTGGGCTTATGCTTCATCACAAGGATTATCAAATGCACCCAGGGGCGGCCAGCCTTTGCTCTGGCTCTGGTAAGTGGCAGGCAGGGTTTCCATGCAGCCAGAAGGAAAACAGGGAGCTGGGGAGCGAGGGAAGGGAGGCATCAATACCGGGTATCACACTGCGAGCTGGAGGAAGCCCGGAAAAATAAACTAGGCCCGTCAGGGCCGAACGCTGGCTGAGGCTGATTAAAACTAGTAAGATAAACAGAAAACAAATGCAAGTATAAACCAGCTTCAGAGCAGAAACTGAGCTTTGTTTTAGGGTAATTTGGCTGCTGAGGGCAGAATGTACTGGAAGCAAAGGAACCAACAACAGGGAAAGTGTTTTAAGATAATGACAATAATAACTAATATTAAAATAATAGCAATGCTTACGACTCTCATACAGCAGCTACCAGCGGTGAGAAATTATCTTAAGCAATTTTGGACATAGTAATATATTAACCCCTCTCACACGCTCCAAAGTAGATACTCTTATAACCCTTGCCTTGCAGATGACAAAGCTAAAGTCACCTTTTACACACAAAGTCACCCAGCTTGGAAAGGCGGAGAGGTTTGGAGTCAGATGACAGGCAAATCCTCCCCACCTGAGACACCCCACTCTCTCACTGGGACCCACGGGGTCACCACAGAAGTGGAGAAGGGAGAATTCACCTGCACGGGCTGCCACATGAGGGGGCACCGTGGGGCACAAGTTAGGGTCTTCGGGCAGTGGACTCAACCTTGGGGCCACACCGCAGGGGTCTCAGAGAGAGGACATGTCCCCGCGAGTGGAAGGGCTCTCTCATCTCAGATGAGAACTTGTGAGAGCTGGGGAGTTGGGCCGCAGAAGGTCCCTGGTACCTGCCCGCTGAATAGTTTTAGTGAAGGAGTCGAGGAACAGATTGCAGAGGTTTGTGTAATAGGAATGATCTCATCAGACAGAGGTGACTATGCTGAGACAGTCTGGTTAAAATAAACCGTTAAAATCAGCAACGCGCCCCATGCGGATGGAGATAACCGCGTGCCAACGTGGCTTCGACCCGCACTCGTACATTGCTCCTGTTCTTATTCCCACCCTTACTGCTGCTTCTCAAGGTAAAGAATCCTAGCAGGGAAACAATGAAAATCAACAGCAAACGGTGAGAGCAAACACACCAGTACCTATCCAGTACCTTGAACAGTACCTGGCTAGAACTGACAGACAATGCAAATATCCGCGTAAATCAGTATAAATATCCCAGTGATAAGCAATGCAGGACCCTCGGAGGGTCCCGGCGTGACCCTCCGAGGATTCACGTGGACGGTGGCTTCCTAGAGCACGCATTCCAGTCTGGAGTGTGACACATTCCTGAGCTCTGCTCATGCTCTGGACGGAGCCTTATCAAGCAGCAAGCGTGAGGAGCTGGGGTCTCATGGCGCAGCGTGGCTCCTGCACTGCACTGAATGTTTGGGCCCCCCCAAATCCAGATGGTGAAAAACTACCCTGAAAGCATGCCGAGCAGAGGGGAGGCTTTAGGAGGTGACGCGGTCCCAGGAGTGCTGTCCTCATGAACGGAATGCGTGCTCCTGATCAAGGAAAGTGCAGGGCACAATGCACCCCGGTTCTGCCCTGTGGCAGAGGACGCAGGTCTCAGGGCTCCTGATACCCGAAAGCAGCCCTTCCCGAGCCTGCCCACGTCAGCGTCCTCATCTCAGACTCCCAGTCCCCACGACGGCGGGAAACACACTTGTGTGACATGTTAGCTACCTGGCCACTGTGCGCCACTGTACTCTCTAAAACAGACCCCACAGCACATAGATGCCCTTCGCCGGGGGCAGCACACACGGCACAGGCGGAAAAACATTCAGGGACGGAACGGCTTGGGAGACCACACGCCCGGGAGCCTTGCCCCGCCACGCCTGCCCTCCTCCTCCGAAGGCAGCAGCAGGGAACCCTGAGCAGCTGGCCCCGCAGCCAGAGGACGCTCGGCCGTCAGGGGCTGCTGAGCTGCCCAGGTCCTGGCAGCCTACCGCAGGCTCCCCTCACAGTTCCCTGCGCAGGGCTGAGACTGCACTAAAGGACAGCACTGTGCCTGACAGCGGGCTCGCAGTCCAGGCCACGCAGCTGGCGGGTGTGGCCAGCACCTGTTCCCAGGCCCTCTGAGGCCGCATCCCTCCCTCTTCCACGAACTACTCATAACCATCAGTTCCCTGCCTTTTCGGGGACAGCAGCACATGTTGTATCAGGATTCAGACTAAGGAAAGTTCCCTCTGGTTTCCTTCCTGAGTAACTGGCCTCTGGAAGATGCCGAGCTCTCCTTTGGTCAAACACCAGTTACTGAGAGTTATGTTCAGTCCTTTGTGCCAAAGCGTTAGCACAACTGGACTTCCTTCGTCACCAGGGAAGTGATAATTACACTGTTTGCCAAAAGAGTCAGTGCCCTTGTTATTTATCTCCGGGGAAGAAATGTTTGTTTAGAGTTTTTTTCTGCCCTTTGTGTTTTCCCTTTAGTAAATAGTTTTGCAGTAAATTATTCATCACAGAGTGCTTCCTGGAGGAAATAAATTCAGAGGCATGTTGCAACATCCTGGAGAAATGCCTGTCCAGGCCAGAATGATTGCTAAGGCACAAAAATGGGCCATACTGAAAATTCAAGGCATAGGAGAGACAAACAGGACCGCGTGGGCGGGATCGCAATCTCCAGAAAGGGAAGAAACCAGGGCACCACGTCCTCTCCTTTTAAAATAAACCTCTGGAGCACCGTGACCACCGTTAGGGCACAAGCACAGAGTCCGCAGAGTGAGTGGGTGTGTGTGGAAGTCGCCAGAATACAAGGCCATCGACCCCACCACTGCGCTCACAAGCTCCACCCTGGGGCTCCTACGCAGACGTCACAGTTGTCTCTGGAATCAGTGCCTCAGTGGTTCAGAATCTGTTTTGAGCCAATGAAGCAGACGATGGGGAAGCCAAGCTAATTGTGACCTCTGATACGCACAGGTTGTTATAAAACTTGAGTCACAGTAGATAAATACAGTCTAACTTAGCGTGGGGGTAGGACAGTATCTCACTAGGTAAGGCCGGACTTAAACTCACTCGGTAGCCCAGGCTGGCTTCAGATTCATGGAAATCCTCCTGCCTCAGCCTCTGCAGTGCTGGGCTTACAGGCATGCGCCACCGCACACAGGCTATATGGCTGATAATATGTGTTAAGTGCTTGGCCTAATAAAACCACTCACTAGCAGCTCTTATCTGTGTGACATAACTTAACTAGAACATGACTTTGACCACACAGAGAATCTCATTTGGAGAAGATAACCAAGAAAACTTCAATAGTACTGAAAGTCATCAATGCAGTTTTCCCTTGAGGGTATTCCCTCTAGGACTCCCCAGTCACCCTGCTCTTGCTCTAAGTCAGACCTTTCACCTACTCTGATTCAAGCTTGTGAACAACTAAGCAAACCCCAGTGGTCCCCTTAGCCTGATTTCCCCCAGTCTCCTGCTTTAACTGTGAAGCCCTCGGGCACTGACTCCAGGTAGATAATTACTAGGAATGCGACCATGGGGAGACCTCCTGGAAGCATATTTGTGAGGCTGGCAGCCTTATATTCTGGCAAATTCCAAGACTAAACACTTAACACTTTGGAAGCTAACTACTCCGTGCCCCTTTTTGGAAGTACAGAAGCTAAACCTCAAACACACTGAGTGAACCAGTCCTGACTGTACAGTGCTTGCATTGCAGGTCCCAAACACATATTAATCTGCTCTCCCAAATTAAAATACACGAGAATTCAAAATATGGGACAAGTATAACAAAAGAGATTTATGCTGAGTGTACATATTAAGTACAAAAAATTCATGGCCCTTATTTTCCCAACTAGGCAACAGCACTTCGAAGATATAAAATGAACTGAGCAAAGATAGTACCAGTACCTGGGTGTCTAGCTGTCCATTCTGGTGCTCATGTAACACTTCCCCAGCTTTCTAAACTCTAGATCTTTCTCAGGATCTGCAGAGTTGAAGGAATGGCTCTCTCAGGTGCGTGGAAGAATTTAGAAAGTAGATTAAAGTAATAATCTCCCTAAAGAGCTTTGAGATTATCAGAGTCGGAGATGTTTTAAAAGCCCTAATTAGGTTCCCCGCTGGTCTCACGTCTGAATGCTATTGTCAGCGTGCAAACCCTGGGAAGCCCTGCAGGAAAAAAGAAGGAGCACAGTGGGGCCTTCTGCGCTTTGAGGTGAAATTCCGGAGATGAGGAAGAGATTATAGGGTTCTAAACTGCCTTCACCAGCTCTTACTAGGCACCTTCTAGGCATCCCTTCCTACTTATCTGAGAATCTCTTTCAGCTAATTCACAACAATACTGCTAATAATTAACATTTTAAAAGTCACTAGCCCAACACAGATTTTCAAGCAGACTACTTGGAAATTGAAATTTGTCGCTTTCAGTGTTATCCATGCAAGTATTCCTTAACTTTTCACACAGCTACTGCACACACAAGACAATAAATACAGATTTGACTCACAATTACAGCTTAGTCACCAGTTGCTTCAATGCCAAAACCTATAGGAAGGTCAGTGTAACTGTTAGGTAACAGTAACGATTCGGACTAAAAGTTATTTTCCTTTGGAATTTGAACACAGTGCCACCACTGTAATATCTTGATCACAGTGGAAAATATGGAAGTCATTTTTGAGTCCTGATCATCAGGATATTATTTTATTTTATCTTTCTAGAAAGTTTTAACACTAGTATTTTCAATTTTCAAAATAATGTACCTTGCTATGTCTTTTTTCTTTAGTTTTGCTGGGACGTTGTCGGTGTTAATTTTAGAAAAATTTTTTTTATTATTTGTCTGGTTATGTCTCCCTTTTTTTTTCTCTATTTTCTACTGTTTTAGAAAAACAGCCAGTTATCAGTAACATACACACACCTGTCATTAGAAGCCTTCCTTTTTTTTTTAGTATGCGTTTACAGTACACGAATGTCACACTGGTTTTAGGAAGCCGGCGTGTGTAACATAGTGTGTAGTTTTATTTCTAGTGTGATTTCCTGTCTGGCCCCGTCACCCCTGAAGACTGCCATGAAGCAGACCTTGAACCAAAGAAATGCACGATACTGTGCACTCTGCTGCCGCAGAAAGGGCAGAGAGAGAGTGTGGGCGGCAAAGTTTTGCTGTGTGTCTGTGCGTCTGTGTGTGTCTGGGTGCATGTGAGTGTCTGTGTCCCTTTGTGAGTGTGTCTGTCTCTATGTGTCTGTGTGTCTGCGTGTGCATGTGTCTTTTGGGGCTCCCTGCTGATGGAAGGTCCTTATTTTTTCCTGCCCTAGGTGGGTCAGATGCCAGGCAGGGAACCATGTGAGGAGCAGCCTAGATTTGCCAGGAGGAACAAGCCACAATCTGTGTGCTGTGACAGAAAACTACCGTGAATGATTACATTTCAAATAAATTATTATAGTTCATATGCATTGCTATCCACATCCCTCAAAATACACCCCCTCACCTCAAAGAGACATAGCCCCTCCTTCTTAGCATTTTCCACAACTGTTTCTGGAAGTCCTGTTTCCTGAGTGTCTTTAGTGCACTGCTGGGGCTGCCTCAGCATCCCTGACCCACTGACAGTGTTGGCCTTTCCCGGTAGATTGACCTTCGGGAGAAGCAGGAAGTTGCCGAGACCAGACCAGGAGACTGAGGAGGTGAGCGTGCAGTGCCCCCGTTATCCTGAGACCACCTGCTTTTTACTGGGAGACAGCCCCAGCAGTCATATTTTTTATCAGAACTCTTACACATGAAAAACGACTTCAAAAAGCAGAAGACGCTGTAAGTGCGTTCTAAGCAGAGAGACGCTTTCTGAGGGTGGGTGGATGGCTGCTGGGCTGTAATAATATTTTGAACATTTTATGCCTGTCTTCCTAAATATCATCACAATTGCTGGGATTCTAACTTTTTCCTTTCCCATTACTAGAAGAGGCTTTCGATGATGACTTTAAAAGAACAACATTCATGGTATAAATTCCCACAGTGCTTTTTTTCCCAGATAAATGCAATTTTCTTTAATGGAACTCAGAGCCATCTTGCGACTCTTGTTTCACTGAAGAGACGGCTGTGAACTTTATCCGCCAGGTTGGCGCTCTGCAGCAACACAAGCAAACTTCCATCAGTGAGTCTCTAACTGCTGGAAAGCAGCTTAGGGAGAATAACTCTTCCATTCAACTCAAGGAAGCGCTATGCGAGGGCTCTGAAGTTTTAGGACAGTAATTGAAAAATATGTCTATTATGCCGACTTCATGATGCACCTCCAAAACCACAGTCTATCCTGCTTGCAAAACATTCCATCCTCCTATTGCCCACTGCTCCATAAATTCAACTTCCCATTCTACAATTAGTTCAACACTAATATAATCAGCACTGTCGTGGAAGAACAAGGATTTCAAGACCACTGTAAAGAAGGACAAACTATTTTACTTCTCAAAAGAAATATGGACCACTCCTTCACCCCTTCACCATTAGTCACTGGCAGACAGTTCCAAGTATGTTAAGGGCTAAATCACCTAAAAAAATAAAATAAAATAAAACCAGTATGTGGCCCTGTGGATTCAAGTTCAGCTTAGCTGTCCCTCCTGCAACAACTTGGACTCAGGTCAGAGAAAGGCAAGGAAACCCAGGACCCGCGAGGGCCAGGAGGGAAAGACAGGCCCTGGAAACAGGCATGCTTACTTCGTGGACGCGGGGGCACGTTTAAAGGTGCAAGGACTGAATTCAGAAAACAGGCAGCGGTGACGTGGGATTTAATTTTTCCCACGCTAAATTCTCCCCTATGTTACTGCTCCTGCTGAGTCTTGGTGATGACAAAGAAGTTACATTTTTCAAGGGATATTTTAACTGTTTCATAATTTGGATTCCACCCGTAATGCAAATGCCATGTTTTCTTTTCAGAAGTTCTTGCCCCCACCTCTTAGAATAAATCAGTTCTGTAATATTTATAGAAGATATAAATTATTCTGGCTCAGAGAATTGGTAAGTTTTTGTTCTTTTTTTTCCTCCCCAAAACTAGAGGGGATATGTTGTCATCTGCCGACTGCAGATGTCCTTAATAAAAATCCTTCCTCTTGTGGCGTCCCTTTCTACAAACTTGATGATGCTAAAGAGGCACACGAGTGAAACACTGGACTGGCCTTCTGGAAAAGTCCCAGGTCCTGGAGGTTTCCACGGTGACCTGGAGTTTCCACGGTGACCACTCATGCCATAACAATGTCGAAGATCAGATGATCTCCGCAGAAGAGCAGCACCAAGCGAACGCAGGCGGAGGAATTCCACTGTGGGAATGTTTCGGAATGTTGTAAAGGAGGAGAGACGCCTTCTTTAAACACACTGGCGTGGGCAAGAATAAAGGCAGCTCCCATGTTGGGACACTCGGCCAAAACCCCAAACGACGGCGGTGTGGCTCAAAGTGAACCCTCCTTGGGACGAAGTGAACCCCCCTCACCAGGGTGACTGTGCCCACTGTCAGCTAAGCGCCTCCCCGGCACATGCCTCTCCTCCGCTGGTGGGTTTCCTGCAACAGCTTTGGCGGTCTCTGCAGACACTGGGGGCTGAGGAAGGCTCTTCCCCTCCTGGGATTAGGGACACATCTCCCAGTCTTTGCCCTCCTCTCAGTTCTAGCACGGTTCAAAAGCTGGACCTTAAGCAGTCATCACAGTTAAAGAATCTATTAAACACCTACATGTATTACAAAATCTCCTTCCTAGCAATCATCTACATCTAAAAACTCATTTTTCTGTTCGGAGAAAAAAAATGAAGGCCTCTGAATGATTATCTTTTATTTCAAATTCATATGCTTTCTCTAGTCAAATACATTATCCATAATCAGTAAGAATTTCTTTTTCATTTTTGTTTCCCTTTTTGATTGACAAGATCAAATATAACTATATTGCCAGTGGTTTGGCAACTTCTGAAAATGAAGAGTTTCTAAAAACACTCAGTGTGAAATCCCATGTCAGTTCCACGGAGGTAAAGATGAGCAAGGGAACAAAGCTTTACCGAGTTCCCCTCGGAAAAGTGGTTCAGATCAGGTGCAAAACAGACATAAGGTGTGATGTGAAGCCATTAAAGGGCTGGCTGAACCTCTCTAACGAGACATGCATTATGACATTAGAGTAACTGTTCCCCAGAAGGAAAAAAAACAGCCCTTTTAAAAAATAAAATACAAAATATATTAGAAATAAAATTGTTTCTTATTTTAATTTTATTGTTTAATAGATGACATTTAAAATCCTGGTTTAGTCTATGGCAAAATACAAAGGGAAGTAAAGTTGGATTAAAAATCTAAATGTAAATTGGAAATTATATTAGAAAAACCTGTTGGAGAATGTGGTTTGGAGAAAGCAAAACATTTTTAAAGCAAAAGCAACAAATTATAAGTAATTATTAAAGTACAGAATAAGAAAAGATATTTATAGCATTTAAGATAGACAAGGAAGAAAATTCAAATTAACATCAAAAAAAAAAAAAGAGCAAAGCGTAAACAGAAAAATGGGTAACTACATGAATAAGACCTCTACACTAGGGGTAAATGAATATCTAATTCCAATAAATTAACAGAGATGTTTAAATTCATTTGTAATCAGATTTGAAATGAAAGGTCACTTTATTTTAATTAAATTGGCAAAAGTGCACGTTGAAGACACAGGAAAAGCTTTGGTTAGAATGCTGTAACTTAGAACTAATGAATTAAGTTAATTGATGCATGCCTCATGACAGAAAATTTGTTCATAGATAGACACACATATACAGAGAGATACAGATATAGACATTGCTATTAAATTGTTGCATAGCCCTATAAATGAACACATGTACATTTGCCACAGAGCCACTTATGAGAGCAAGGAATTAGAGGGGAAAATCTAAGAGGGAGGATTAGACAAATACGGACACACACCAAGGAATAAGAAATAAAAGGTGCTCACGTGACTCAAAGAAGCAAACCGGAAAATAGGTTTGAGCCAAAACCAGAAGGAAGTGGCACCAGGTCAATGAAAAAGGAAGCCTACAAAATAAACGAACCTACATGCGCTCAACATGTGAACTAGAACGATCCCCTTCAAGCCTCGGAGGAAAGGGGAGATAGTGGGGAGGCAAAAAGGTTCTGGGTACAAAATTCCGGAAAGCAATAGCAATAGAAGGAACGTGAGTGGAGCTGAAAACCCTGCCTCCCAACCCAAGCCATTTGGTGTGACTGGGAAAGGGGAACTCCCTGCAAGACTCTTGCCTTGGGACAATGGTTCCTACCTCCCAGGTGATGATTTCACAAAGCCATGGAAGGGCACCATGGAAGGGACGCTTTCCTCTGCTTCAGCTTTCATGAAGGTAACTCGTGTATGCCTGTTCTACAAGGGTGTTGTTATCCCAGGTGTTACCAAAGGTTTAGTCGAATTCAAGAGTTTTCTGCTCGATTCTAAAATGGGAAATCAACACTATAAAAATATTCATGGGTTCTAGAAACATTCAAGTTTGTGAAAGCAAATTTCAGTTAAGATTCAAACTATATCCATATGTATCTCCGCTGTTGCAGCCATGGTAACCCTAACCTTTAAGATTCCTTCTAATACTTAAATTTAAAACCAATTTCTACATTTAAGCTCACATGAAACATATTGTGAGATTGCTGAAAGAACCTAAAATGTGTCCTATAAATTGAAACTTGGAAGTTACCATTTTTATTGCACTTGCTCTACACTAAACCTCAAAGAATATTCTCCAAGATCTGCAGAAATTAAAGTGTTGAGGAATGAAACAATAGGATATATTTATTTCATCTCATTATAAGATTTGACAAAACCATTGTCTTAGAAGGACTTACCGTCTTAGAGTAAAAGTCATGTAAGGATCTCCATTCATTTTTTTTTTAATCATCAAGATAGGCCCAAACTTCTTAGAAAAGACGTACTTCAATATACAGGTCAGAATTCCAGCCAGATATTTATTATATGCTGAGGAACATACGCTGAGGACAGGTCAAACTGTGAGTCACTGCCTGTCATTCAGAAATAACTGACCAAGCATTATTATGCAGCAAAGACGGTACTGAGGCCGATCATACATCAATAAACAGCGTGGGCAGGACTTGCCTCCTGGAGCACATGAAGCAGCAGAAATGGTAACACAGAGCAGTGAACCCAGACCTGCACCAGACCACAGCATTTCCCCGCGCGGGGCCCTCCACCTACAGGTGCGCTCAGAATTGAGCTGAGGGGGGCAGTAGGCTATGTATTCCTTCCAGGTTCCCGTGAACGCATTCTGTGGGGCTCACACACAACTGCCGAAGGATGCGTTGCTGAGAATGTGTTGCAATGTTTAAGTGATACATGAATGATACCTGTAATATATACACACATGCCTATGTCATTACAAATGACGATGCAAGTGAGGAGGAAAACAGGATTCTAAGACCAGGAGTAAGCATGAAAAGAGGACATTCGCCTTTGTCTCCAACGATAGAAATTAAGCTGGTACTCGATATAAAGAGCCCCGGGGTGAGAGGCTGAGGTGCACCTTCACCCCCGGGGGAGGGTCAGGTGTGCAAAGGCGCCGAAGCACAGAAACACTTGGTCTTTAAGACACTGAACTTGGTGCAGGGGGCCTTGGACCTCGTAAACTGTGAAGAACTCCAAGGCGTGAGACTGTCAGAGGTGACATCTGTCAGGACTCTGTAGCCCAGAGCACGGAAATCTAATGCCATAACAACTGTCTCAGAAATCATAGGAATTTTTGAAAAGATGCTGTGTGTGGGTTTAGAAGTTCTAGTTTTCATAGGGAGCGGGAGGTAGACACCGGTATCAAGTTCTATGTGATCAGGGGAAAGAAAAGAGTAGTTTAGTAAACAGATGACTGGGAAACTAAATGAAGAATGGGCAGATGAGAGCTCTGCGCTGGGACCGGCTGGGGGACTCGCGGCAGGAAACAGCAGCAGTGAGTCAGAGGTCTGGTTTCAGAAACCCAGCGAGAGTGGCAGATTGTCACGCGACGCCCTGCAGAGGAAGGGCGGAAAGAGGAGATCTCGAATCACAGGAGGCAGGAGCTCATCTGAGAGCCCTCGCTTTCCCAACGAGGGAGGACACAAGCAAGTTTCACACGTGGGGAAAGCAGGGCTCCGCACGAGCTGGGGCAGCGTGTCAGTCAGGCTTTGGCATCCCAAGTTCGCTCTACTGACCACTACGGTGTGTCACTGCAGGAAGCTTCTCAGCCGCTCCCTGCTCCTGCCCCGCTGCTGGTGACACTGGCCGCCTTCGAGAGATGAGCACAGAAAAGGTCCTATTTGGAATCCTGTGCTCAGTTACTTGGTAAATGCGGAATGCACCCACCCCGTGAAAACACAGGTGCACACAACCCTGTCTTCACGGTCTCGGTAAGAAACAGCAGCAACATAAACAGGTGAAAATGAGGCTTGTGTGAGCATGTGTGTGTTTGCAGATGGATCACACCAAGTAACGCTTCTCCTGCAGACAATTCCAATTTTATGCCAATTGTATTGGTGGAAAAGCTGAAATCAGACTCACTCGCGTATCACTAACTGTCCACTCTGTGGCAAGCGCTGGGCAAGCTTCAGGTCAGGGAAAGAGGCTCCAGGGACTATGTCTGCAGCCTGCAGCCCAGCCAAGCTGTCATGCTCAGAACGCAGTTTCTCTGCACAGTGCCACACCGGGGGGCCAGATTCCTCTGCACACACACGATTCATACCCACAGCCAAAGCGCTGAGCCCCGCGGGGATAAGGGCACTGGGCACAAGGGCACTGGGTCATTACTCAGGATGGAAAGGTCACAAAAAGCTTTAAAGTCAATTCAGTGAGGAACTGGGCCATAATAGGGTCTTATCTGCAGAAACTGGAAAGTATAAATGAAATCTCAATTTTTGCAGTATTATTAATACATAAACAGAGACATTAATACAGGAGGTTATACACCGGTCCAGAGGTCAGAAAGGCTCGCATTCTCTCTACGAAGTGCAGACTGCACAGACTTTCAGCTTTGCTTCCCAGTTCCACCTATCTGATGCTGCTGGTACAGAACCGTATGAAGGGAACGGGTGCTGCTGTTGTCCCCAAACCTTGCACGCACAGACACACAGGTGACCGCTTCCACCCTCCATCCCGGTTTCATGTTGCTCCCCAAATGAGACAGGATTCTCTGCCCCTCAAGGTGCCAGGAAAGTGTGGAGGGCACGGAACCCAGCTAGAACCTGTCAGACAGAGAAGATCACCCTGGAGAGAGCAGGTGTGAGGGACAATGGAAGCACAGCCCCCCTCCCCACTTGAGCATTTGTGCCAAAAAAAAAACTATCAACCTCCTATGCCAGGGAACTGCGACAGGAAAGGTCCAAGAGGAACCTGCTGAGAGAGCTCATGGTACAGGGGGGCCACGTATGCATGGTGGCCACCTTGTCAGCCAAATCTCAGCCTCTCTCTCTCTCTCTCTTTCTCTCTCCCTGTCTCATTAATAATGACTGACCTAATTAATTATAATAAAAGTTACGACAAATCAAACTCACACTGCCTCTTCTCAGGGAACTTGAATCACCCACCAACAGTTAATTACTGGGCACCTCCTGCTGCATGTGCCTTCTCTTGAGTGTTGTTACTATGTTGTAGAAAAGCCGCAGGCTTTGCGGTGAGGCTGCCACTGAGATTGTCACCACTCTCCCTGTAACGCAGAGGCCATAGAAGAGGGCACAAAGCAAGGTCACAGCCCAAAGAACTCGGCTGATGAACTGCTATGTCGAAAGAAAGACGTGAGCTTGTGGTATTCTCTGTCTCGGGGTGGGAAATGGAGCTCCATGAAGGACAAGGAAGCCATGTGGTCCCCGGTTTGAGCTCAGGATGGAGTGACAGCAGCACATATCTTGAAAGGGAAGAAAGAGCAAAAGTAGGGAAGAAAACCAGGAGATATGCTCTGGACATATTTAACAATTCACGTGGCAGAGGCAAAGAGGCAGTTGGATTCCAGATGAGTCACTGGAATAGAGATGATATTTTAAGCTATTGGAATAAATGTCATCACACAAAGATGATGAGAAAAGGCGGTCCAGAACAAGGTTGTATTGCAAATCTTTAATTTAGTTTTGTATATCATGATGTATTTTGACATTTTAGAACAACTTTCTAGCTGGGAAAAGACTGCCCTTGTATGAAGCCAACCAAGTCTCGGAGACAGCAAAGGAAGTAGCCTGGTGCAAGCTTTGCTGTGCAGACCACCCAGCCAGCGGCCAGGCTCCTTCCAGTCTGCCCTGCACCTCTCAGTCTGCAGTGTGCCAGGGCTGGGTACAGGGCAAGCCCTGGGACCCACATGCTGATACGCTGTTCAGTAGCCAACCTTACACTGCCCAGCCTGCCCTGCCTTTGCTTGTCTGAGAAGTCCTCATGCAGGCCGTCACCTGCATCTGCCGGTGCTCCAGCCTCCTGCTGCCCGACCACCACAGCATCTCCGCCACGAGGCTCTGCACCGCATGCAGCGCCACTGCCTCCAGGAACCAGGAGCCGCATACACTGGGGGCTCCCCAGCCTCTCCAGCACCGTCTCCTCCAGCCGCCTTGACTGATCAACACGCAAAAGTCACAAAACACAGCTCCAAGAAACCACATTTATAAATGCAGTAAAAGGCAAAACAGCAAACACGAAAATCCTGTATGTTAGTAACTGGAGAAAGGGTCAGAAGGGAGAAGCCCTAAGACAGGACAGTGAGCGAGGGCCACTTAGGCAAACATCTCAGCTGTCAGTGGAGGTGACAGAGTGAAGTCAGGAGGTATGCCAAGGAGAAGACACTGTTCCCCTAAAGGCTACAGAAAGTTATCTCTCCATACCATCCCTACATGTCCCAAGTCTCTGAAAAAGGGGTCATCCAATTCACTGTAAAACAGGTTGGTTCTTGTATCATATAAGATTTCATTTACATTTTTGTCAGATTCTTTTGGTTGTTGCCACCAAAGTTTCCTTTTCTGTCTACTCTAGAGCCTCTCTTGGTTACTGTCTTGATTAATATGGACACTTTTAGAGGAGAGGCTGGTTTTCATTTCAGTTTCCTCCCCAGGCAGGTGAGCACCTGTGTCTTCAATAGCAGAGAAGCACTCTGCAAGCTTGAAAGTGGTCTTCTCATTTAGGGTACTGGCTGCTGGTCCCATGCGTAGAGGTTTTAACTCATGCAGAAGTCAAGTAAGAACTTCTAAGTAGTGTGAATGGCTATAAACTAATAAAGTTGCGTCAAGCAGTTTATTTAAAATATTTGTAAAAAATTTTCTCAATACAGAAACTATCAATGCAATTCAAAAGGAAATAGTTACACTAAAATTTTTAGAGAATTCTTTTATTGGAGAGAGAGTGATACGTAATACACTGAGTCAATCATGTTTTACAGTTCTTCATGAGCCTACTAATTTTTATCAATTGCTTGCCTATATTGAATTAAGCTTCCTGCAACTAATATATTTTCTTTTTCTTTGCCTTGAAATTTAGTAGAATTTTCATTATGAAATATGAGACTATGTCACTTGGTATATATACATTTAATTCTACTGACTTCTTAGGGAAATAAGCAAGTTAATGATTGAGTTGCCATAAATGCTGTAAAAACTTGGTGGATATTTTTAAATTAGCTGTACTATTTTTATAATCATTTATGGTTGTGCTACTTTTTTCATGATTTGATTTTGTCCTTTTTCTTAGCTATATTCTAAGAAAATGTATGACTGTGTGTTACTGATATCAGTATCTGCTGTTTTGCTATTAGTTAATTTTTTACTACCACACAATGTGGTTTTATTCCTATACACTGAATGTCTTTAAATTTCTTTCCCCATAATACTGACAAAGTCTACACTTCTTTTTCCTTGCAATCTTTCCCCTTGTTGTGTTCTTCAGGTTAACTTGTTATATCACTTCCTAGATTTACTTTTTTGCCTTTTAATGTGTATGCATGCCATTTGCTATATTACTGTTCACTGGCATTTTGTTTGCCCTTGGTATGAAGGATTAGTTTACCATGCTTACCTACCTCTGCCCTTTCTCTCCACCCCAGGTTATATCAGATAAATCAATTCTATTCTACTATCCTTCACAATCATTCACTCAGTTCTATAACTATTATTCTCCAAAGTATTTTCCTTATAACTAAAGAGTTATTTAATGTGTATATCAGCCTATTTTCCATAACACCTCTATGTTTTTTAATGGCAGCATATAGTAATACCTCAGTTTACAGGCCCTTCTGTTTGCAAACAATTTCATTCACAAACAAAAACGTTCTGCTAAATTTTGTTTTCATTCACAAACTTGGCATCAGGTGACAAACAGGACCAGGGCCATCTTCCCTCCACAAACACAAACACAATCATCTTCCCCAAATTGTAAAACAAATTAAGTTCACAAAACAAGGCACCACTGTATTTACAAACAAATTTGTAAACTAGACTC
Source organism: Dolichotis patagonum (assembly GCA_004027295.1). NCBI lineage: Eukaryota > Metazoa > Chordata > Mammalia > Rodentia > Caviidae > Dolichotis > Dolichotis patagonum. The sequence goes on along the minus strand of PVJX010003206.1, from coordinate 65,102 downwards.
CCAGTTATTCAGGTGAAAAATGTTGGTCAATTGCCTAAGTTTAAACAACACAATGACAGAGGTTAGGGACATGGGAAACACTGTCTGTCCCTAAATCTGATGTCCTCTTTCTACTATTAAATGACATTGCCACTCTGAGGTCACCCTTTAAATAACCTGATCTCATTTCAAACTTCCCAAAGAATTCCTGAATATTTCACAAATCAAGGCATTCAAAACACTGACGACAGTCATTTTACATGATTTTTTTTCAAAGCACTGACTTTCTAGCAATATATTCAAGTCAAAAAATATATTGTTCAAAAGTCTTTCTCTCTGGGAAAATAAATAAAACTTTAATATTTTGTTTATTTCTCCCTTTCAGATATGCCACTTAAGTGCACGTTGATTTTGGGCTTTTGTTTTGGTTTTGGTCTTCAGACAAATTAATTTTTGGGTAATGCTATAATTAGGTTATTGATTAATTTTCATTTCTCTTTCTTCAGTTTTTCATTCTCCATTGTCCAGTATGATATTTTCAGTAGTTTCTATTCTTCTTCATGTTATTCCAAGGCACTTGCCATTTCTATGGTGTACTCAGCCCTAGTTTCTGCTACTTTCTTTCTTGCATCTGCTTAGCTGAGATCTCGTTCTGTTACCTTGCTACAAATTTTTCCTGCACCCCTGTTTTCTGGATTTGCGCCATGAGATAGTTAAAAGAAGATATTGTTGTGTTAATGCGCACGCTTAGTTACCGTATCTTATTTAACCATTTGTTTTACTTTGTTTTTCCACAGCAAATATTTCCTGGTGAATGCTGTCATCTACCTCCTCTTTCAGCCTCCTCTGCCTCCTCCTCTTCTTCTTTTTATTCTTTCAGTATCTTTGCATTTACTCTCCAGACGCTCTTTCTGCACAAGGAGAGTCTTTCGACCATAAGCAGCCGGTTTCTTTTTGGATAAAGAGAGCATTCAGATGCCAGTGTGCAGGGTCAAGATGGGATTCAGCAGAAGAGCAGCTGCTCCTGCCCGGGCATGGAACACATTACAGGGGGAGTCTTGTTAATATCAGCTGTCTTTTCTCCCCCGCCAAGAGAGACCGGCAGCTCAGGACTGCCCCTGGAGGAGTTTCCACTGTGGCGGGTCCACCGCCAGATGCCCTCTTGCACAGTGGCGATTCTCAGATGTCCTGACGCACCGTCTGGTCCCCTAGCTGCTCATCTTCACTGGGTCTCTAGGGTGCCCCCACATGCCACACAGGTAGCGTTCCAATTAGAGACTGTCCCTGCGGTGGCTCACAGCACCTCCTTTTGGAACTGCTCGCTGGCGTCAGAGGTCTTCCTCGGTATTTGGCTGAACGTTAGTTTTACTAAAGTTTCTGTGTCCTTCTGGTTAACGTAAGTTACTTTCCCTGAAGAAAATGGGCTAAGACATCTTGAGTCTATCATTGTAAATCTAAAAGCCTTCTATAGTTTAGAATAATTTACATCGGTAACAAACTTGCCCTTAAGCCATACCCAATTACAAACAATCTGTTGGTCAATACTAGCACGAAGGGGAAAAATGAAAAAAATGAAATCCAGAGAAATTATATGACATCCACACTCACACATCAGTGTCATGTTTGAATACTTGTCATGTATTTTCTCTCCATTTTCTCCACTAAGAACATGACCACTCAGTGTAGTTTCTGTTGTCCTCTGGAAATAAGTCAAAATATTAGGTGAAGGATGAAACATAATGGCAATTTGACACATGGCTTGTATCTACAAAATTCCAAATTTTACACATAGGGTTCATTTTTACAACACACAATAAGTTTATGCTATAAGTATTTATGTTTATTAACATAAATACTTTGAATATATTCTAATCACTGTTATAGTATGCATTTGTCAAACATAACCATTTTAAAATCCTTTTCTAAGTTGTACTCATTTATTAGAGATGCCCCAGGTCTCTTTAGAACTCTAGGGGTCCATGTTTGCCCTTGGAATGGAGTTATGTGGAGAGATCCTGTTTGGAGTCTCATCTGAATATCTCCTCCAAGACTTCTGAGATATTTGGAACCAGTATAGTTAATGGGGTCCCTGATCTCAAAAGCAAAATGATGGGTGGAATTCTGCAGCTGACAGTCAGACATGTGAGCAATTTAACTAACCAGCAGCTTTCTTGAACTAGAATGAAAACAAAAACCTGAAAGTGACCCCTAAGACTGGGGATCAAGGGTAAGAATGAGCAAAGAAAAGTCAAGAGACATGCTAGAGAGACAAGAAATTTCAGAAAGACAGAAAGATTAAAAGTCCCAAGTATTCGAGATTCATATGAGGTCATCTGCCAACAGCATGCTCTCTATATTGGAGAGGAATACTTGAGGAAATTTTCATTGCATCGTCTCAACTTCACTATCATTAGAAACATCGTCCCAGAGTCTGTCCACATCATCTATCCAGGGCTTCTAATCAAAACAATGAAAAAGCAATGTCCAGGTGGAAACATTAGTATACTATCTACAGCATCACTTACATCTGTTCTTCATCATGAGATGGAATTAGATGTAAGGTAGGAGAATAACCAAGATCAGAAAGCAAAGCCCCTTAAACCTTCTTCCTTACTGAAACATTGCTTGGAAGCATCACAGAAGCATTCCTTAGAAGTTGTACAAGAAGTTCGGTCAGTGTTCAATGCTCTCGAAAGTACCACTGTCATTTAGGGTTGCTTTCAAAGTGTTCATTTGCAGGGTAATTTTCACATTTGTTGAGATGCATAGGCATAGGGAGAGTACAAGAAAAAGCACAGGGCAAATAGGCCCTCAGGCTGCCACCTCATGATCACATCTAGCAATTAAAAACGGGAATGTCAGATAGAAAGAATAACTTGATTCAAAAAGAAAGCATCAAGTTCAAATCAATAATAATGCTATCATTACCACGACTACCACCACCATCATCATCACTATCAACAGCACCATCAACAGCACCATCATCACCACCACCATCATCACCACCACCAGCACCACCACCATCATCACCACCATCATCACCACCAATCACCGCCACCATCATCATCATTACCACCATTGTCACCACCACCATCACCACCATCATTATCACCACCATCATCACCATCACCATCATCACCACCATCCAGTTGACTTTCAAGAGTGAGTCACTCTCCAGGGGCCCCGGAAGCCTCCCTGCACTGTGTCTCCACAGAGTCAGGGAAAGCAAACAGCAGCCACAACAGAAGCTAGGATTCTAACTTTTAAATCGGGAACTCGGGGGCAGCATCTGGAGAAAGGAAAGGGTAGTAGGGATGGTTGACAGAAGTGCTTCTGCTCCCACAAAGAACAAAAAGGCATGCAGAGAGAAGAACTGAGGAAGAATACAGAAGAGACATTGCCATGTCCAAACCCGGGGACAGGTGACCAAGCAGACCCTTCTGAAGACGTCGCTTCTATCACCAGCCTTGAGCTCTTAGCGAGCTCATGGAAAGGCAATGAGTTTGTCACAGCACACGTGCAGAAAATAAAGGACAATTTCCCCGTGCTGAACTGAGAGTTTCAGTCTTCCCAGTAACAGTAATAAGACAGTCAACAATTCCTGGGCCCTGAACTGCACCCTGGAAATAGAGTAAGGGATACATTAGATGAGGACTGGAATTTGGGCCAAATACCAGTGAGATATTGGGTAAATAATGTGAACATTTTGAACTTTATTTCCTGCATCTAATAGAGATAAAATGATACTTTATAAAATGCTTAGCATTAAATTAAAAGGTGAGCTCCCACAATACCTACAGCGTGTTAAGAATCAAGTTCGCATTTGCACAACTGTAAGTAATTACCATGCAGCAATTCTAAGATGTGAGCCTGGGCATTTCCATTTTTAAAAAGTAAAAACCTTGGGTTCATAGAAGCTCAGTACTTGGCCAACAGGCAGATTGCTGATACCTAAGGGAGAGGGGTCCAAACCCAAAGCCAGGGGTCGGCATGCAGCACTGCAGGGGTGCAGTGAAGGCTCCCTGCCCTGCCCTATTCCTGATTGGCAGCTGCTCTCCAGAGCTTCCCGGGATGGCTTCCCAGCAGCGCGAGGCACTCTGTATCAGCAGATGTCTCCAGCTTCTGGCTTCTGGAAGCGCTGCTAAAGCTAAGACACACTTTGCCCTGCACATGAGTAAGTCATCCCTGGTGATTCACAGGGCTCAGAGGGCGACACAGCTGGGTCTCCCAGGGTGCCTTCCTCTCCAGTGAAAACGGGATGCCGAGAAACGTTTCTCTCCTTGACCTCACTGAGCTTGAAAATTCACCTTCGTAAACATCACTTTGAGTCGCACATGGATGGATTATTGCGTTAAATTGCTAAGAAAATTAGACAGAGTACTGAACCTGAGACACAGTAAGGTCATGACCTCATGGACAGGTCACAGGCTGACAAACCTGCAGCCTGAAAACGTCACAGGTCCTGACAAGATGATCCACAAGGTAGAAATAACAGAGATATGGAGAGATGTAAACGACACATGACAGACAGGCCACCAGTGGTCAGCGTACTCCAGCAAACCAACAGCATAGAACTAAGAGAACAAAACACAAAAGAAACCACACCGTGAGGTGGGGAAGGGGTCCCAGTCCGTGGAGCACTGGTGCTTCGCATAGAGACACAGGTGGACAGGGCATGGTCACACCACTCCTCTGTCTGGATGATCCCGTGGACATTCAGAATTCAGTCACTGGGGTGAAAGTCCACGTGCACGCACAGATCCAGGGTCTTGCTGCTACCATGTCATCTTGGACACGCCGCTGAGGCCACTGTGCATCGTGGGGAGCTGGCCTTGCGCACTGCTCCACCTGCCGAGCCCTGCTCTTCCAGTTCCTGGATGGTAAAAAAGGAACCGGTGACATCTGCCACCCAAGCACTGGATGGTGCGACTGCAACCATCATTCCGCTCGAGTTCACTTGTCCTGAACTGCAGCCCTTAAAGAAAGCCTCCTCTAGGCTCATCTAGGAACAGTTCGTTTGGTTTTGTTTTGGTTTTGTTTTTCTCAGGAACCACATTTTTTCTTCCTAAGATGACAACGGATTTCAGGTGACAATACTGTGGTTCTGACTTGTCTTTTAATGGGTACTCTAAGTCCGCTCTTTTACTCACAAGTGTTTAGTGTATTACTTTTACTCACCGTTCAAGCCCTTAGTCATAATTCTACACACTGACGTGTTTTCTTACTAGTTCATATTGAAAGCAACGAACTTCTGCTAGCTCATTTTAATAGCACACTAAAGATTATGAGGCCCAGTCATACGTCCCAACATTAGTTTTCTTAATATTTTAAAATAATTTTAATGTTGAAGTAAGAAATAATTTTGGCAGCAATGGTGAAGTGAGTTATATTCACATATTTTTGTTTGTTTTAGGAAGTCTGTCTTATATTAAAGGAAAAGTCTGCTGAAACTCTCATTTTTGCCTTGTGAATAAAAAAACCCTTTGCTATTGTTTTTTTCTGGCTATGATAAACAGCTGTTGAATTTTTACCAGATACTTTCTTGGCAATTGAGATAATTACATAGATCTGTAACAATGTTTTCTTTCGATATTTTCTGTTCAGGTAGTAATTTTCCTGGTGTGATATCAGCTCAGCATTCTAGGGTTAAGTCTTACAAGTTTCAATAAATAAAGCTTTTCAGGTCTTGCACTTGATTTGGTAGAATTACTGTGAAGTTTCCATTCATTCACTTACTCAAGCAAATAATTATCAAGCAAGCACTTACTGGACAGGATTGTGCCAAAGTTCAAAGATCAATAAAAGATTCTTTGCCAATAGGAAACTCAGTCTCTTAGAGAGCAGACACGAGCAGAACTGTCATAATAGACATGCTGCTTTACTGCTTCCTAAAATTTCTTTTATTCCTGGAAAAATATCTATCAACTGCCCCTATATTATTGAAAGAGAGGAAATCTGACAGAAGAAACAGCGAGATACTGCCTCCAGGAAGCTGCCAGGGCAGCCAGTTGATAACCCTAAAAGCACATGGAGCAAACACTGCACCGAAATCTTTCAGCTGTCTCCTAAAACCCAAGTGCTAAGTGCTGAAACTGGCACCTCAGCTCTGCCAAACAGAGAGCTGTGCACTTAGGTGAATCTATAATTACCTCAATTCCAGCAGGACAGCATATAATGCTAAACAGCCTTGACCGCTCGTAGACAGCTTCCTGGAAAGATGATGAGATAACTTTCCGAAGCAGAAAAGAGGCAGCATAAAAACTAGAGCCCAGAGAGTAAAGTTTCTGAAAGGCTCAAGGTGAGAACAGCTAGGTACAACTTCAAGGGTATGCAGACTTGACACACTGAAATTTAAAAAAAAAAAAAATTATTCTGAAGCAATGAGAACACAAGAAAGACATTATTTGAGGCATAAAGTAAAATGATCATAGTTTGATGTTAACAGCATGTTCTTCTATCTCACTAATTTCTTCTTCAACTCTTGCTATGGTTTGAAGGTCCCTAAATGGTTTGCCATCCCATCTCACTGTAGTACTACATGCATTTATTCCATAATTGCCAGCTATTTGGGGTGTATGTGTGAATATGTGTGCGTGTGCTGTACAGTTTTATTTCTCTTTGCATATCCCAAGCACTCTTCATGTAAATTTTAAAAATGTTCTGCAGAAGTTTTCACTTGGAGAGATCACAAGGGCCTCCTCGGCATTAAGTTTATCATGCTGCAGAACCCCAGCAGACAGCTCTGTGTGTGGCTGTGAGCTCGGTGACTGTCCCGTCTGCACATCTGCCTTTTCTAGCTGTTTCCACCTGTTTTCCCGAGCACAAAGTCACGAGCAAGCTTCTAAAAGAGCTTTGAGCTCCTTTGTTCCAATGTACAATCACAGCAGTCACAAATTCAGTTCTAGGGCTGTAGTCAGACTGACACCATTATTAGCTGGAAAACGAAGTTTTTGTGCTTCTTCTAGAAAAGCTAAACAAATTGTCTAAGGATCTCTTAGCAATTTAGTAAACTGAGGCAAAGTACAATGCCACAAAATGTTACTTTTTCAGGTATCAGTATCAATAACTGCAAATAAACATATGTCTAAGAACTGTGGGGAAAATAAAGATAAATATAACAAATACAATTAAGTTATACTTGACTAGCAGCTCCACTATGACACCAAAAACGATGAAAATTTGGACCTGTTAAGACTAAGTAGAATAATACAGCAATGCCAGAATCCTGCAACACTTCCTACCACTACGGAAGAGGTCATAGAGAAAAAGCAGGGAGCTACTTTGTGTATCTCACAGGCTGGAGCAAACAGCTGCACGGTGCTGTCCACACCGCTGGCGCAAAGGTTTTTTCTGTCTGGATTTCTGTCCTCGCCGTTCATCCCACCCCAGTACTGACAATGACGGCACAGGCAAGCAGACACGGGCAAGCAGAAGGTGGGAAGTGTGTGCTGGGATGCGCGTGTGGAAGTGCCGGAGGTGGGCAGGCGAGAGCACGTGTGCATGTCTGCGCGCATGAGTATCGGGGGTGGCTGCTGGGCCACTGGCACAGCATTCAGAGTAGGCGAAGGTACCACAACCCTGGGGATCTATGTGTTGGCAACTTAATAGAGATTTTCTAGAGCTGGAAATCTTGAGGGCTGATTCCCTGTCAGGGGAGTCGGGTGATAAGGGGGAAATTCTGCCACAGGGCAGGAAAAGCAAACTGGTAAATTCCTGTAAGAAATAGGTTTTGTTCTGGTGCTGTGAATACACTTATCAGAACTCTAGGTTTAAGCTATGTGTCATTATTAGGCGGCCTGTTTTATGACTTTCTTTTTTTGCAGAACCCATTACCTCCTCTGGTACCCTAAGAGTAGTGTGTGTGTGCAGTGGTGTGCATGGGCACACTCACGCCTCAGGTGCAACTCTCGGGCTGTCAGGCGCTGTCTGTGCGGCTTCTTACCCACTGAAGTTGCAGCTGCTGGGAGATCCCTGTCCTTCTGGTCCAGGGAGTGGACAGGTCTGCACGGCTCACTGTGAGCCCTGCACAATACAGAACCACATCTAAGTACTGACCTGCACTCTGCTTCCTAGTGAACGCTTAAGTAAACAAACCCTGACAGGTAACACCTGAGATCTGCAGTAAGACGCTTTTACACCAATCTACCACAAGAACCAGAAAAGAATCTGATTGCATTAAAACTCAGAAATAATGTGGCTGCCATACAAATGGAGAAATAGCGCCGTTTCCACGCAACTTAGCCAAAAGCCAACCGGAGCTGACGGCAAACAAACAGAAAGAAAAGCTGCAGGATGCAGTAGGAAATGGGGCGTGAGACGTGGCGAGGATCACAGGGGAAACTCACGCACGCAATGCATGCAGGAGGCCTTGGAGAACAGGACTGCAGCCAAGCTCTTCTTAAGAAGAATGCACAGAACTTACAACAGAACAAAGAAATGAAAACAAGGGAACCAGAACAGACACGGAAGACAGAAAACGGAAAGGTGACGTGTGGTTCCTGGGTATCCTCAAAGGATGCTTCGAGAGACATCAGGAGAGAAAATGTCCCTGGTCAAAATCACTTGTTTTCAGGCATAAGTATGTTGAAAAAAGCAAGCACAGACCATCGGAGAGCTCTTGTCCTGTGTCTGTTCTGGAAGCCCAGCCATGGAACCCTCGTGCCCTTGCAGGCCAAACCCCTGTTCACACCACAACCAATGCTGCTCCGGGTTTCAGTAAGACTTGCCTCTTATCTGTCATCCACCCTGGAGTACGGACGGAGTCCATGGTGGAAAAACCTGTCTATCTCTTTAGCAAGACAGCTTCAGATAATATTGAAAACAAAGGAAAGAAATTAACTTCCACTGATCAAGGAAAAACACTACAAGGCACGATTTGACCGCAGATGTACAGGGCTAAATTATATGGCATTATTTGCAGGACACAAATGTAAGTTCGCCCCACTGTATGATGAACACACACAGCTCAGTGAAACCCAGGAGACCCTTAAGAAGCAGGGAAAACGATGGATGTCACAGCAGGGAGCCACAAGGAGCAGAAGAAAGCAGGGCCAGGCCACCTGCAAGTTCTAGCAGCAGAACCGCCTCGGGAAGAGACTGATTTGAAAGGAGGGGCTTCGCGGCAGCATGGACCCTGTTTCTCTCCTTATCTGACTAGCAGTGGGGCAGCTCCAAGGGGCAGCAGGGACAACTGGACAAAACAGCTGACTTTTGCCTTGGACCCAAGGACTATGATCTCTTGAGTCTCAGGTAAGTAGATCCTTCACGGCTTGGTGAATGAGACATTTTACAGCATCTATATGAATTAAATTGTTTCTGCTGGGTGTGGTGCTGCATGTGTGTAATCCCGGCACTTGGGAGGCCGAGGCAGGAGGACTGCCACATATTCCGGACCAGTCTGGGCTACACATAGTGAATTTAAGGGCAGTGTGAACTACACAGCGAGACCCTATCTGAATGAATGAATGGATGAATGAAAAATAGTTTTTGTTTTCTCTACCCTTGTTAATTTATTCTGCTTTTAATACATACTCTTCATTAATTTTCCTGCATTTAACCCTGTTGCTAGTTAAGTTTGACGTTGCCTGCATTACTGAGCGCTATTCCTCAATTCCCATCTGCTTTCAGGAGACAAAAGCAGGCCCTTCCAGGCAACGCAAGGTCAGAAGGATCAGCCGGAGGCCTCTAGATGCTGGCGCCCAAAAGCCACAGCTTAGCAGGGCTGGGAAGTTGTACGTTAATGATGCTTTGGGGTTGAGAAAGGAGAAGACGGCCAAGGCTTGCAAATGTATAAAGCTCCGATTTGGAAAGATTGCTCTTGACTCTCACATTTTGTGACCTATTTTCTTTTACTTCCTGTCTTGCCAACTTTCTCCTCCCTCTTGGCACAGAATGGAACTCAAACTAAAATACATGCCTAGGGAAAAAAAATAAAGAAAAAAGAAAAAGCCCAGTTCTAAATCAAGCCTACTCCACAATCAAGCGCTCTAATCATTTTATAAATATTCACGGTGTTGCCAGTTGCTTCCTGTAGCCGTGCTGCAGTGTTTCACCCCAGCCTCTTGCGCAGAGAGGTGAGGAAACAGAAATAGCCGAGCAAGAGCGCCAGGTAACACCGTCCCCAGGAGAGGCTCATGTATTTTAGAGACAATCCTCATGAGCAAACATGGGTTAAACACAGTCCCAGTGACCCAGAGCCTCAGTGCCGTTCAACTAATATTCAAATTCACAGTTTAGAAATCAAATGACTACAGGTCATATATAAAGCATGTGATACTGAATCATATCATGATATGTAGAATGTTTTTAAGCCACGGAAACACATCTCTAATAAAAGACCTCTGGATTCTCCTCCACAGCCACCCTCTGATAAATGTCCCCCTGAACCAACAAGAAGGCTCTTGGATTTTCATCCTCTCGAAGATCCCAAGTGTGATACCCTGGATTTCAAAGCTCTGCCTCAGATAACCTCCGCAAGGTGTCCGGAAGCTGTCTGTCAGTCTCAGTGTGCGGACAGAAGAAATCCTCTCAGTACTCCTGTCCCAGCTGGAATCCCCCCCGCCGGGTCGGATCCTGCCTGTCTGAAGCCCTCTCGCCTTCTCCAGCTCTGCCCAGAGGGCCTGTGAACTTAGGTGCCTTGGGACAACACTGCACTGTGTCCTGAGCCAGGAAAGAGAAATCAAAGCCCTCAGAGGGCTTGGTGGTAAATACAGAGCACACACAAATGATAGGGATGCAGGCACGTCTGTGGAACTGAAGAATCCTAGAAGCTTCTCATGGGTGTTTCCTATCCTAGCTGCAGTGTCATGACAACATTCTGACTGGCTTTATTTCCTGGTGCATGGGCATTTTTTCTACATGTCTTTTGGTGACTTTGATCTTTGTAAATGTTGGTATGATCACGGTCAATTTGCAAGTTTTCCTATTGGTGCTTATTTTTATTATGTTGCGGTTATGTTTGCATTTACGCATCTCCTTGTGGTGTTTCTGAGATGCATCCCTCGTGTCATGAGACTGCCTTATCCCACCTATTCTTTGACTCTACAGCTTTAGGGTGAAATTTGGCCAGGGAGATATTTTTATTCACGTGGTGCTATTACAAGAAAGCTATTTTAGACTATTGTGTACCCAGTCATATTAAAATAATTGAGGCACTAAAACTAATTTACCATGGTCCACTATTTGTGATAATTGAAGAAACTGAATTTAAAAAAGTACTATATGCATTGAGGGCCCCTAAAACAATCATACCAGAAGAAACACAGAACTGAGTATTTGTTCTTAGAATTTGTGAAGTGTTGAACTTTAGAGGAAGCTTTTATAGATATAACTTGCAAACAGGCCTTAAAGGAAATCAAGCACCAAAAATATTTTGAAAATTGACATTTTTATAAAAATGTCCATAGCCTGACCCAGTGGATCTCAAGTTAGGGTGGATGGCTTGTTGAGACATCTGACACTGTCTGGGGAAACTTTGTTGTCACAGGTTTATGGAGGAGTGTTGGACACTGCTGGTGGCATCTAGCAGCTGAAAGCCAGAGAAGCTGCTGAACATCACACAGTCACACAGAGCAGCCTCCAACCCAATCCAAAATGCTAACAGGGCTCCAGTTTAGGAATCTTTTTCGCGTTGACACAAGCACACTAAGGACACATCTAATGTTGGTCCTCATTGCTCAAGATGAGGTCTTCTTCCTTTCCTAGGTAGCTAGGGATTGAACCCAGGGCCCTACAGATGCCAGGCAGGCGCACTGTCACTGAGCCGCAGCCCCTGACTTGAGATTGTCGTCAGTGCTGCACATTGTTTCACACACACACAAGACGATCTTTTAGTTATTCTCACGACTATCAATATTTCATCCCTGATCACAAAGAGTGATCATCGAAGAAGCATTCAGAGACAGAACTGCAACACTGGCAAACTCGGTACACAAAGGGGACGGGATTTTGAAGGGCTCCACTGATCGGATTGTCTCGCCTGCTTTGAAGTGCAAGTCCAACTCCTTGACATTCCTGGATGTGATCAGCCCGTTCGGCACTTGTCGAGCCTGCTACCTGTAGCCTGTGTTTTCAATCCTAGCTTCTGCAGGCAAAGGCTCAGAAAACACTTTTATTAAAGTCAGTTAAAAGCCACTAAATAGGGAAACTGGGCGTGCCTTAAGAAGCTAAAAGACAGCTCCCAGCAGGGCATGGAGGTCCCATGAGACCATGGCTCAGCACCAAGGGCTGTAGAGAGAGAGACACGCAGGCCAGTGGTGTGCCACTGGGGAGTGACTTGCGCAAGGCGGGCGGGGAAAGTTCCAAGTGTAGAGCTGAGCCCTAAGAAGGGCAGTGATGCCTTGTTTCCTGGAGTGTAGGGGCAGGGTGTCTTCCAGGAGCTGAAGGACCGATCCCAGCATTCCCTCCGAGTGTCCCCAAGACGGCAAAGTGTAGCTCACTAAATAGCAAATGCATCCAAGCCATGAACCCCCTATTTCAATCTCAGACTACGTGCATTTTCACACGCTTGGTAAAAAGAACAAATTAGGAAAATATTTATCTCAAAAAAACCCTCATCATGCGATCTAATAGTATTAAACTACGAGATGCAATCAGAGTGCTTATACAGAGGACATTATTCTGTATCATTAGTGACTGTATTATGTGTATTTCCTCATCTGCGTGGCAGAGGAAAGGTGATGTCTCACTTGCAGACCACACAAAGGAGCCACTCATTCATATTCAGTGATTTCTATCTCACCAACCTTTCCAAAAGTGTCTTGTCTTTGAGGATTCGAGATTACACATTATTAGAATGTGGAAAAGGTGCTCCAGAAAATATTGAGCCCAAAGAAGAAATGAATCAAGTCAGAAATGAAGGTGACAGGGGAGAAAATAAAGGAATTACTACTGAAATAAAATGAATTGCATTTAGAAAGTAACATACGACCCTCACCCTAAGGAAGATGAAGGCCACAGAAAGGGAGCAAAGGAGCTGAGCTCTGGGGGCCGGGGCTGGGCGCGGGGTGGGGGTGGGGCCGGGGCCGGGCGCAGGGAGCGGCCGGCTGGGTGCAGGGAGCGGCCGCGGCCTCCAGGGGCTGCTTTTGTCCTGTGTTGGACCTTCAGTACTGTTCCAGAAGTTTAACAAGAGAGATTTAATGCACGGTCATTTAACCTTTAAACCATTACTCCCACAAAGTGCTTTCTTGGGAGTAGCTAGGATTACCTCAGCTCAGGGTGAACAGCAGAACTGCTTTATACTAATTTTACTCATATGAGTGACTTACAGAAATATGAAGACTTTTCTATGTGAATAGACATAGGTCCAAAAGCCATTTCCGAGATGTGGATTTCACATTAACTATCTAGTGAAAAACATCTAACAAACAAAACAAAAAGTTGTGAGTCTCTATCTTTGTAATCGTTTCACTGAAACATGAGTGAGTCTAAAAAATCGTAATAGTGACAAAAACACATAAATTAAGTTTTTAAAACACACCCAAAATTATTATTTTAAGTATTTGTAAAAATATTTTTGTAACTTTGATTAAAATTTATAGAAAGCAGATGGGCAGATAAAATATCCCTCTCAGGAAAAAAGTATGTATACAGCTATTAATGTGTATTATTAATTTTGTGAACCACTGATACTTTATTGTACGATTTAGAATAAGTATTAATTTACAGGCTGATTTCTAACTGTTTCTTTTCCTTCAAAAGAAAACAATCTGGCCTTGTATGGGAAACATAAATACACAAACATAACCTCAAATTTTCCACACAAACTATATCCAAATTTGGATAATTTGAATCCTCACATTTTCTGTGTGATAAAATGCTATTTTGTTTATATAGCACTAAACCTTGAATTAGCTAATTTTTTCAAATTGTAAAAACATGTTGCCTGGAACACTAGTTTCCTACAGTATCAGAGATAGCACAATTTTTAATGGCCACAGTGCTATGGTCTCATGTATAATCAGGTGATGTTTTTACCAGAAGTCTGTCCATTCAGCATAACATGAGATATTAAACATCAAAAAACAAATGTTTCCATCAGCCAAGAATTACATCATCTTTTCATTGTTTTCAAAGTACCTTAACTTGTCATAGTAATGATATGAAAAAGTAACTACAGATGACTCCATAGAAAAGCAACTTAAACTTTATGCGTGCACATACATACCACACTCAGAGTTACAGATTATTACTATTGATAAAAAATAAACAGCTTTTAACTTGAGATAAGTAATTGGAAGAAAGACCTTTCCTATGTGAAGACACAGAAGCGAAAAAACAAGAAAGGAAACAGAACGAGGAGAATGCAGTCTGAACACTTCAGAGAATCCAAGACCAAAGCGCCACCTAGAAACAGTACTGTCCCTCGTGTTGTCACCTGAGAACCTCCTGCTCGTTTACTCTGCAGCCAGTTTTATTGACCTGACCTAGCGTTAAAAGCATCCCAGCCACTCCAGAAACAAAGTATTATTTCTTATAATTCTCCACATCTCACAATAAAAGAGACACTTTAGGTGTAATGAAATTTCACGCGACTTGGAGGAACTTTCTGTCCTGTACTGGTAAGCGTCACAGTCCGCCTGCTCTTACTTAACTTCATCTTGCTAAAGTCCTCCCTAGGTGCAAGGACTCAACCCAGGCCTGCACGGGAGCAGGGAGTGAGAGAACCTGCAGAATTCAGGAAGACAGACAAAGACAGCTAGTGACACCCTACCTGAGAAAGCGGAAGTGTACACTTTTCACCCCCTGGGCCCCGAGTTTTTGAACAGCATCTAAAGAAACTCCCAAAGAAGGCACCATGAATACAAGTCTTCATCAAAACAAGAGCAAAATGAGGAAGAGCTGCAGTGGTGTGATGGACGCCTTCCTCCCTCGCTGCCTGGCGGCTGCAGGGGACACCTGAGCCCCATGCAGACAGAGGTCAGGCCGTGGGCAGCCGGCAAAGCAGCAGCCCTGTCTGGTGACCAGGTGGTGACAGCATTCTTCCTTCTTCTTTGGGCACCTCCTAGATTTCGGGGCAGGCTCGGCACCTGCTGCAGCCTGAATGGGTGAACCTCAGTATGAGGAAATTAACCCTGTTAGCATTGTTGCTCGTGTCCAGCTGGTGCCAGAAGGAGCCGTGCACAGTAAAGCCAGGGAGCCGCGGGGAATGGGCCGCCTGTTGTGCTTTTAGTTTTTCTAAAAGTGTTTGCAAGAAGAGAGTCTTTCCTTTCTGTCTCTGGGCACTGCCATCTCTGCAGGTGCTGGGCACTGCGGTGTGATCCTGGAAATCGGGTGTACTCGGCAGTGGAGGGGCTTTCTTTCCTTGCAGCCCCAGGTAAGGCAGAGGGAGGCTGCGGGAGCGTGGACCCTGCCCACCTGGGCATGGTGCTGGCCACAGACTTCTGACACCAGCAGGTCTGCAGTCACCACCCTCTCTCCGCCTTGTCTTTTGAGCCTGTCGTTCATGTGTTAGCTTTCCTGAGCTCAGAAGCTGATCTGACCTGACCACGAGTCCCCACATAATCTCTGACCATGGACCCGGAAGGGGGTCCATAGAAATCCACCAGTGTTCCTCAACAACATTGCCAACCACAACTGTGTGATTCTCCGGGACATGGGGGAGATATCAGAGACTATAGTATAATTTTATAATCATTTTCTTTGAAAAATGTTACTGCTTCGTATCTTTTGCAACATACACAGATACTTCTGTCACCAATAATTTACAGGTTAAAAAAACACATGAAAACACATTCATCTTTCAAACATTATTACATGTAGGATCCTGTGTTGAAATTACTGGCAGAAACCCGATCTAAATGCTCCTGGCTTAGCTTTGTGCAGTGGCAGTGTCTTGGACAGTGAGGTTTATCCGAGGCGCCATTGTCACTAATTAAATGTTCCTGGCTGGCAGCTGCAGCGACATGCATCGGTGTCCAGTGTCTTTGTAGGATAAATGCGGTATTGACGTCAGCTCTGGGCATGAGCACACACTCCACTCAGCCACGTGGAGAGGCCGAACCTAGCTGGGTAATCCGGCCAACTTCCAACGTCCTTGGAACCTCCATTTCTTTACCACTTGGCTTCTGTAAAAACAAACAACTTGTGTGCAAGTACTTCCCATAGAAGAGGAAACTTCGTATAACACGCTACGATGGAACTGAACTCAAAACAGTGACTAAAGATAAACTACCCAGGGTTAGGGTAGCAGAACTGCAGCACTGGGCGCTCACATTTCCTTCTTCGCCTTTCTCTCAGGGAAGCTCCAGAGATACTCAGCGGGGCCCGGAGATACTGTACACTGTTTATGGGCAATGAGTTCTCCTTGGGTCCTTCACCGTGACCTGGGTGAAGGTGTTAATGGGAAAATGATTCTCTTATACATAAGGAAATGGAAGCCAAGCAAACCACAGTGACTTAGCCAGGTCCCGAGGACTAGGATCAAAAAGGACTAGAGCATGTCTGTCTCCACAGCCACCAAACCCAGGCAGACCCAAAGAGCACCTGCCCAACAGCGGACGCCGCGCTCCTGGCCCCGCGCTCCTGGGCACTGCCAGCGGGCCAGGCACAGCGGCCTGTGCCTCACCATTAGCACTGCTGACAGCCTCAGCCTCCGGTGCTCCAAAGCCTGCCCCCAGGCCCGCGAGTCGCCCGGTCACACCACCAGAAGAGCGTGCTCGCGCCACTGAACTTCCCTCGGGATTGCCCAGGGTCCTGCACATTCTGCCAGCTGGGATTTTCAGTGGGTCCTAAAGAGCCGTCACAGGAGCCATGCTCAGCAGTACAAGTCACGGAGAAACACTCGTCTGTGCCAGCAGGCGGACCTCAGTACCCCGCTGCCGTCCCGTGAGACCCTCTGGCTCTGGCTAAGTCCCAGACCTGGGCTGGTCCTCGGCTTCTTTTCCCTGCCAAGGCCGCCTCCTGCAGCCTAGGGCCACATCTGGCTCCCCACCACCCGGAAAACGAAGCAAGTGGGGTGAGAGGAGGAGAGAATGGCCTCACTCAACCTCTTCACTCTCCTCACTCCCGTACAGGTGTTGAGTCGCTGTTAGAATGCTTTAAATAAGAGGGATGTAGGACCAGCATCATAAATGTGGTTTCACAGAAGGAGAAGTGCACACAGTTTCAAGCTTAGTTAGTGGCTTACAGGTGAATCATGGTTTTCCTGTAGAAACAGGCAAAATAATTATAACCACTGAAGAAAAGGACGAATCGAGGGCCTGACAGGACGCGTGCGGTTACATCCTAGACATGCTCTTACTCAATCTCATCTCGAAAGCAAAGGAAGAGGGGCAAGGAAGACCATCTGGATTTTAGGAATTCAATAAATACTAACACTTACTGAGTTCCATATTTATTGCAGCTCTGTTAATTAGCACAAAAGGTCATTTCTGACACCCATGTGACTCTGTAAGGACAAAACGATGACGGATCTATTTTGTCCCATTCCACTCAGATAGCAGCTTTTTAAAACAAAATTCCAGTGAAATGCCAGTGCTCATTTCCTCACTGGCAGCTTCTGCATTAATACTAAGAAGAGATTTTTGAAAGTAACTATACAATATTTATGTATCATTGCTCAGAATCAGTATATGCACAAGTATGCTCAATTTCACGTAAAGCCTAAACGTCTATTCCCAGCTTATGACACTGTGTGCTACCCTTAACAGGTCCTCAGGCTGAGAGGGTGTTGACTTCGGGGTTTGCTCTCCTACCATTTAGTTGCTTCTTTGATTTTTGGTCTCATTGCCTAGCTTTTGGCACAGTGAGAAAGCAATTTTCTCTGGAGTCAAAATTAGTACCACATCATGAATTATTCAACCCAGCACATACACACTGCTTCTTGTGGCATCCTGTGTGCTTCGAAGCCTAAGGTCTGAAGTCTTGCTTTGCACACAGGTCCCCTGCTCTACCCAGGCAGCCAGCCCTCCACTCTGTCCCCCCCAGCGCGAAATCCAGCAGGATGGCGCCCTGGCTCCAGGCTGAATCTGTTTATATTTAAATTCCCAATCGCACAGCCACCTTCTAGCTGGAGAGCCTCACGGTGCCGTCTCACGACCAGGCTGCTTCTACAGAAAGCGACTTCCATGCTGTCTGTCAGGTGGAAGCCAGCCTCCAGTGACGGCACCTGGAAACGCTGAGCTGAGTCTGGCCCGGCTCCAGTGTCTCAATATGGTATCAGCGCTCACTTTATAATCTCTACACTTGACAATGTTAATGTTTCCTTGGACATTTTTTCTGTGCAAGACCTCTCACCTCAGTGTGTTACAGCAGCATTTCAGTTCTCTGCCTGCTAATCTCAGCCCAGCTCTTCTCACAGGAAAACGTTCCCCATGCACATGCAGCATTCATCCTAATCTCCCTCCTCCTTGAAGTAAAATAAATTGTAATTGAAACAAGTTTATCCTACTATTGTTAGCTCTTCTAAGTATACATCCTTGATTTTCTGTTACAATTATAAAGTTATAAAATTTTATAATTTATAATTTTTTACATTTTACAATTTAAAGTTTACAATGTATAATTTACAATTATAAATTTATAAAATTACAAAATTTTCCTAGAGCCACATATGCTTCCAAACCACCCAAAGGTGACTTTTGACTGAGGAGAGGGCTCAACTTGCAGTGTATGTAGAATTGTAAGATAATCTGGAACTGAAGAGAGTTTATAAAAATGCAAATGGAAGAACACAGGTATAAAACTGATTAAATGAGACTACCCTATAAATTAACAACTAGGCCTTACTAAAACTTAGTGACCATATCTTTGGGTAAAAAGAAATTTGTGACAACAGAACCCCAGGGACAGGCTTGATTATTAAGTAAAAATATCTGTAAGGTATGTACTTCTCCTTACCCATAAATGCTCACTGGCAGATGTGAACTCTGCAGTTTCTGACTCAAATCAGTTTGCTGGAACAGTATTTCCTTTTAAATTACAAAACACCTCACATTCCTTTTGAGAAAGATGGTTTCCTATGTACACATACTTTAGAATACGAACAGTGAAGTGTGTGCAGAGGACCCTGACTTTGGCACACAGATTACGCTCAGTACATCCATGCTGGCCGTAGCATGTGATGTACCCTATGTTACTGCTGTTGCTGAAATGTTTGACGTCATCTCTGGGCCCCAAGACTTAGAATTCACACTCAGCGCACTCCCAGTGTTGCAATGTTGACTTCGATTCTAAGATTCCCTGAGATGGAACCTTGTGGTTCTTGACTTACGCTTCCCAGTGTGACTGTGGGGTTTGAGTCATCAGGGTTTCTCCTGCCACGCAGTCTACCCTGCCACGTCTCCTCTCAATCTCTGCTCCCCGCCATGGGTCGGTGAGGAGAGAGCGTGTGGTGCAGTCCCCTGGGGGAGTTGATGAGCAGGGACCATATGCTCCTGACTTTTGCAGAGATTACTGCGTGTGTCACACTGACAATCCAACTTCCCAAAACAATTCCAGATAGCTCTGCATTACACAAACAGCTTGCTAATGAGCCATGGTGGCAGTTAACATATTTTAGTAATATTTATTAAATTATTATGAAGACAAAACTGTATTGTTTTATCTTTGTGATAAATTAGCTTAAAGCGAGATTTTATTGTTATAAAAATAATCATTTTAATTGACTCTCCTGTAGGTATTATTTCCATATGTGTATAATAAATATTTTTCTTCCTATTGTTAGTAATTAATATTTAGGAAAGATAAGGATCAAAGGTCGTCAAAGGTATTTTTGCAGGCTCTCTTTCACAATATCTTTAAATGCTTCCCTGTTTGCTTTTTTACAGAATAAAGAGCGAGACAGTGAAGCATTTCAGTTAAAAGTGTGGCACAGTTCCCTCGAATTCCAGCCTCTGATGCAAGGTTTAAATTAAAGAATAAAAGGAAAATATTTCCTAAAAAACATTCAATGTAAGGTTCTACTTTCATTTTTCAAATCTTACTGGGTATTTCAGCAGTTTATCAAGGTACCTAACCTGAAGTGTCTAATTACAATAAAAATGGAATCCTTGTGTGCATCTGAGATATGATTACCAGCTTCACACAAAAGGCTGCCAGCTGAGCTGGGCATGGTGGAGCCCCTGTAACCGGGCACCCTGGGCGGCCAAGCTGGGAGGAGCACAGTGTGGACCTCTCTGGGCAACTTGGGGAGACTGTGTCTCAGAAAACAAACAAACAGAAAACAGTCTCAGTATAAACCCCCAAAGCAGAAAAGCTTAAGTTGCCAACTCTCATTCATTCTTCTTTAATATAAAACTGGAACCATAAACCCTTAGAATACTAATTAGATATGGTCCCTCTCTCCAGGCAAACTTGCCTACATTTTTCCTAATTTTCGTCAATGAGACTTAAATAATTAACTTCCTTACACTCTAGTCTCCTCGTATTTCAAATGTTTATAATTCGACTGTATAATTTGGGCTAAATAAGACAGGGCATGTAAAATATTTTGTGAATGGTAAGTGGTCAGACTCTGTACGCAGCTTTACTTATGCACGATACTGTTCTTAAAGTCAGGGTTTCTTCACGTAGCTTTACTAATTTTACAAAAAAGCATCAGCAGCTACTGTTTACTGAGAATTTCGCATGCGTGAGGCACGGTCCTAAGTGATCGCATGTGTGCACTCACACAAATGTCACAAACATTCTTCACATTTTCCATTCCAGCACAGAAAGGGGAAACCACTTGCCAAATTCAGCCACTACCAAGTACCCCGCACCCTTTACTTCTCAACTTTATGTGCAAACAAATGCACATTTAGGATCTTGGATTTTGTTTCCGAATCAATAAAAAATACAATTTAAAAATTTCTGACAATAATAATTCACATTCCCAGCTACTTTCTTTCAGCTGGGACAGTTCCACTGACCGGAACTGGCTAAGCAGTGCGTGACCCTACAGGTGCAGTTTCACAGAGCGCCAGCTTGGGAATGCAATAATTATTCTGCCAGGCCGAAGGAAAAGCCCAAGACGCAAGTAGCAAACATTCTTTCACGGTGGTCCAGTTTGAACATAAAAGCAACCGTGGTATTGGTGATGAATTTGCAAGAGACAAGGAAAGGGAACTTCAAGAGACAGAGCTTGTCTGGACCTGCCACCCAGGGCTCGGCAACCCCGCTGCCGAAAGCACACGCCCACTCTGCTTCCCGCCCTTCTGCCACCCAGCTGAAGCAGAGGGTAACCCGGGGGAAGTTTCTGAAACTTCGCTATTAAACCAGTGAGAATGGACGTTTGTCTAGCGAACTGGCAGGCTCTGGTGGAGAGGGGCCAAGAGGATTATGGAAAGGCAGTCATGGAAACTTCGGTGATCCATTTTAAATCTCTTTTCAATTTCTGAGACCAAGGCATAAGCATTAACGCGGAAACTAAGTATTCGAAGATGCAAATTAAACGGGAGAAACTAAGGTGGTGTTTTGGGAGAGGAGAAGAGTGAATAGCAAGGAGGTGGTCCTCTCCCTCAAACCTCCAAAGAAGCCAAGGGGACGCGAAATTATAGCGGGGAGAAAGGAAAGTGGGGCATCATTGAATGGGGTGTGTGCTGAATGGAGGCTTAACGAGCTTGGAGAAGGTCTGGAAGCGAACACTGCTACTGCAGCAGAGAATGCATAAGAAGCGAGTGGTGTTGAATGCTGACTGGAATCCAACTGTAATTAAAAAGCACAAATGGGGTGTGATCTAAATTCGGGAAGGAGAGAGAAACTACTTCTGAAGTTGAAAAAATGGATGTCAGGAAAGGAGGAGGTCAGGAAAGCAGCCCCTGCCAGGACGGCAGCTGTGGACTGTCTAAAGAGTGGACGCGGACAGGAAGAGGGATGACGGTGGTGGACACACGTGGGCCCTCTTTGCTGGGAAGCTGCTCCTTAAAGAGGGGCTGTGCGGCCTTTGGGGCCGCCTGGCTCCCGGTTCAGGCTCTGTGTGGACGGCAGTAAGAATCAGCGAAGCGCCGCCCCACAGTCCCGTCCCACCTT
Source organism: Dolichotis patagonum (assembly GCA_004027295.1). Taxonomy (NCBI): domain Eukaryota; kingdom Metazoa; phylum Chordata; class Mammalia; order Rodentia; family Caviidae; genus Dolichotis; species Dolichotis patagonum. The sequence continues at coordinate 43,175 of PVJX010003206.1, read as the reverse complement.
CTCCAGTGTGGTACCCCTGACCGTGCCTGCCTTCCAGAACACTCTTGCCTGGCGCTGTACTGACTCACGGATCCCCTACTGACTGCTCTGTTTTATTTTCGTATCTGTAGATAGAACCGGAGAGCTGGCCTGGGGCTGCCATTCGCTGTGAGCGCCTTCTGATAGTTCCCACGGCCGTGTGCCTTCACCTGGCGGTCGGGGCAGGCTCAGGCGGGTGGAACCGAAAATGAATACACAGTCTCCATGGTATCATGTAAACTGAAACATGCAGAATCTGTCGTAAGAAAATCTTGTCGTAGAGGCAGAGAGAGGATCAAGATGCAGTGAATTTGGAGCCAGAGCTCCTCGGGAAAGGTGTGGCTGGGAGCAAAGCAGGAGTGGGGGATGTGACAGGAAGTAACGATGGAACGAGAGTGGTGTAAAGGTCAAGGCCTCCCGAGGACTCACAGATGCCCCAGCACCCCTCTGAGCTAAGGTGCGCACTCCACCTGCTAACTGCCAGCTAGCTAACCGGATGCTAACCGGACTGCACTGCTCTGTCCTTGGTGAGGTCACAGCGGGGACTTCATCCTAAAGGTGCTTCCCGTCTCTGCAGAAATGGAGAACTCACTTGAAGGGAGCGCGCGTTAGAATCCAAGGCCAGCTCTCCTTCCTCCTCACTGATGCCCGGTATCTCTGCTTTAACGTCGCAGCAGCCTCCTGGCCGGTCTCTGTTTTCACTCCTCTGTATCCATCCTACATATGACTCACAGGTGACCTTTCAAAAACACAGCTGCAAACATTACTTTTCTCTGCTTAGAACAATCAAATTATTCCTCGTTAATTCAAGTTCTTCATCTTGACATTCATTCCTCCCCCCGAGCCCCCGACTAATCTCACACGTTCCCCTAAGTACATGTAACACGCCACTCCTAACTGCAGTCTTCTGTCCCACAAATGTGCTTTGGGACGGGAGGCTGTTAGCGAGAAGCCTTTATACTGCCCAGCAGCACTCAGTAAATACCTGACACGTACTTTCCTTCTAGTCAGAGCCATCCTTGGTATCTGCTCCTCTGATACACAATGCCGTGCTAATCTATCTATCAGAATAACTTCGGGGAGGAGCAGTGGTCCACAGCCCTTGGCTGCACATTCTGACATAGAAGCAGTTTAGCTTGATCAATAAATACACAGACAATACGTAATACTGGCAATGTGATTCCTAACACATAGAAAAGGGTGAGAGCTCACTCAGCAGCAGCTGTTCTTCGTCTGAAGGACATAAATACTCCTATGTGGATGCACTGGCTCAAAAATGGCCATTGAAACATGGGTTAATTTTGACCTTGGGATGTTTTTGCCTTTAGTTTCTCAAATTCTTCAAGAGAAACCAGTGAAATCCTTCATATTCCTTCGTCCCTCCATCCAACGAGCTGACAGTCTGGAATCATCACATACTAGACTACTGCTGGTCACAAGTCAACCTCCAATGCTACCGCGGCTCTCCCCGCCTCACCTTCACATCCCCGTCTTACATGAGTCAGGAGATCAGTGGACTCGGCACTGGTTTGCCTCTCTCCGTGAATCTATAACTGTTTCAACCTGTGCAAAAACACAAACCCATCTAAACATCCATTCTCCCCTATAAGATTAAAAGCAATTACATATTCCTGACAGGTTCCTAGTGAGTCTTCAAAAACAAAGTTCCTCTCCACTCTCTTTTCTTTCTTCTGTTTTCTCCACTCTCTTTTATTTTCATTGCTCCTGTATTGATGCTGTATGTTAATTATCTTCTCTCTCCTTTTTGTTGCTTTGTAGCATGGGTATATCTTACTCTTCTCTAAGGGATTAGCAGACCAGAACAGAAGTTCTTATATATGAAACACTGAGTGAATACATAAATGAATTAAACTGAATTTATGTGTCAACAAATATATTTTGCATCCCATTAAAGAAAGGCACTTAATACAAATAAACACAAATCTGCTGAAAGTTCTATGGTTTCCCTTTCATGATTGTTACCTTTCAAAGACATGCCGGTCATTACTTTTATGATGTTTCTTACTTACAGGATTATTCTTTTTTTCCAGGGAACCCCATTGGGCCCCTTTCTGCTGGAAAGCCAACATTTCTGGTTATTTTCAGATCATTTTTTCTTACTCTGTGTTTTCAATACATAATGCTTCCAGTCCTTGAATGGAGGTGGTCCAGGCACCTAACACGTCTCAACTCCTCTTCTTCTCCTTTTCCTACCGTGCAGGCAGCGCCTGGGCTTCACTAAAGCTGAACGTGGGTAATCAGGGGTCAGTGATACCCTCACTCTCATCAGTACACAGGCACTGGAATAGGCAAGCCCGCTCCCTGAAGGCCGCAGATTAGCTCCTCAGAAGGTGCCTTCAGCTGGATGTCAAGAAATAAGCAGAGGACTTTGGAGCCCAACTGACCTCCTTCTATTCCCAAACCCATCGCTACACAAGGGGCGAGACCCCGGTCAGCCACTTTCCCTATGAGTTGTTTCCTCTTAGTATTGTTGTGAAGATCAGACCCATGGTGCAGGGGACTTATTTTTCAGATAGTATCAGAAATCCGCCCAGCGCCTCCCCTCCCCTCCCCTCCCATCATCCTTTGGGAAAAGGATAAGTAACCCACCACTTGATATTCTTCCTAGTCTTCCTTCCCCTTTCTTCCTTCATTTAACCAGGAAATCATATCTAGCCAAACACAGGTAATATCAACACTTACCAGGTATCTCTGCTCTGTGTCAGGTACTGGGCAGGAACTGATTAGGTAGTCAGGAAGCAGACATTCTGGTACCAGACTTGTTAACTATTTGTAAACTGCTGCTGTCCCTACAATCACTAATATCACTGCCAACTACTACTACAATGGAAGTGCCAGTGGCACCTACTGAAGGTGAGCTAAACTACTACAACACTAAAAGTACATATTGTTGGCCAGGTGTGGTAGTGCATGCCTGCAGTCCCAGCACTCAGGGAGGCTGAGGCAGGAGGACTGCGTTTTAGAGCCAACTTAGCAATGTAGGAGACTCTATCTCAAAATTAAACAATAAATAGTTAAATAAATAAATAAATAAATAGGCAAGCTAGGAATGAAGACCCTGGGCTCAATCTTCAGCACTGAACTAAAAAGAAAAAAAGACAGAGAAAGAGCATTGTCATTTTTGCAATATTCTCCTTTTACTATACTCCAGTTACTCCGACTACTACAGAATTGTGCAGGATGTTAAGGAGGTGCTTAATACATATTTATTGAAATTAATAGGGTATCTATCGCTCAACAACAATCCACGGTCATACATGGTATAATCGTATAACTTTTTGCATCAAAAAGTCTTTGACGAAGGCCAAGTGCGAAACTGCATGCTAGTGTGTGTCCGCGGGGTGTGAACAAGGACCGTGTCCCAGACCGCAGCACTGGCCTCTTGGGCAGGCTTCAGTCAGCCTCTGGGGTGCCTGAGATCAGCGCTGGCTGCCACCGTGGTTGCTTCCCCCAAGCCGTGTGGACCCAGCCAACACCCCTCCCAATGCACACCCAAGATAAGGCCCACTCTCCTTCCCCCATCCACACATGAGGAGAGCATTTCCGGAAGAGGAACATTTCCTCTTAGCCTAGACAGATCATTGCAAATTGGGTGAGGGAAGGGAGAGGGATTTCCAAAGCAGAAAGAGCCCTTGAAAATGTGCGATGCCTAGGAAAGGGGAAGGGGGGCTGGGAAGGACAGAATTGTTAAGCATCAGAGATCAACCTGAGCCTCTCCTGGCCTTTCCCGAGTCAGTGTCTTTTGCCAGGAACCTTCCAGAGTAAGTGTTGTTAAACTTGTTGACATCTATGTCAAATAACAGCAAAACCGTGTGGCTTCTTGGAGGCCCAAATCAGAGCCCCCTCTGTGGAAGGTGGCTGCTGTTTCCTCCCACCGCGTCCTCCCACCGTAGCTGCTTCCCCGGCGTCTGACTCATGTAACGAGCTGTGCAGGCCGCGTCTCTCCCCTGCAGATCACGAACTGCCGGGAGGCAGCCGCAGTCCTCCCACCGCCACATGGCCTGACCCTCCTGCGTCTGTGCCCGCGCCTCGTCCTCCCTCCCACCGCCGAAGAGGAGCTCTGCTGCGAAGCCTCTGCACTGCACTGCACGCCGGGCCTCCTGTGCTTAAGGTCTGCGCCCGGCATGATTCACCTCCCCCCACAGCACCCGCTTCTCACTGCGCGCTCACCTGCTCACAGGACACCAACGGCTCTCCGCTGGCCGCCTGCACCTCCACCTACTGACCGCCTTGGTCTACTCTGTCACCATGCGGAAACCATCCGTGTGCGACGTCTCAATTCCTGGCGCTGTATTTCATTTCCCACCCGGCCTGTCACACACACACACACACACACACACACACACACATGTCTCCTTATTCTCCACTAGCGCTGTTCACACAAGGCCCGCGGCACCTCCACACTGCCGAGGCCAGAGGCTGTCTCTGAGCCACTCCCGGGCACGGTGTGGTCCTGGTTTACCTCCAAGGTCACCGCAGCTCCCTGTGAAGTGTCTCTGGGGCCTTCCCTAACTAAGGGCCTATAGATGCTGCAGACCTGTGAGTCAGTGCTGAGACAGCTTCTGTCTTCTGTCTCTTATGTGTGTCTGCAAGTGGCCCCTGGCTGTCCTAGGTTAGTACTACTGAGTCATATATATATATATATATATATATATATATATATATATATATATATACACATGCACTTTACATACACATGTACATGTGCAGCAAGCCCACTCTCTTCAGGACGCTCAAGCCCTAGTCTAGATAGAAGTCTGATGCACGGCAGATGTAAGATTTGGCTTCTTACTCCTAACCCCATTCTCTCCCCACCTCTCTGCATCTCAGTTACAAAGCCTGAAGCCACAGGGACCCGGGTCTTCCTCTCACCGCTCGCCGCAGCTCGGTGGCAGGCAGTGGCCTCCCACCCACTGCTCCCGCCCCGTGCGCACCCCATCCCGAGCTCCAGGGCCCACCTGTGCGGTCACAGCTGCCCTGGCTGAATCCCACTGAGGCGCCTCCAGAAGGGTTTCTCAGTGCTAAGGACTGAAGCCAGCACTTTCCGCTGAGCTGTATCGCTGGCCCCTTTACTACTGTTTTTTAAATTTTAAGACAGCCTTTGTCTCAATCACTAAACTGCCAAGGTTGAACTCAAACATGTGACCCTCTTGCCCCAGCCCCCCAGAGGGCGGGCATGACAGGAACACAGCACCACGCCAGAGCTAAGTTGTGTCTCTCATAAAGCACCGCAGTGGGTTTTCAGTGTGCAGGTGCAGGAGTTACTCTGCCTGACTTTGGGCGCCCCACAGCTTTCCCCCGAGCTGACACTGCAGACTGCTTGGAGATAGCCAGGATCCAAGGCCTCCCTGACGCCTCCTTCCTTCCTCTCCCTGGCCCCTTCCCCTCCCGCTCCATCTCCTCTGTCCTGCACACCGCAGTCTCATGTCCGGCTCCTCTTCCTGACTCTCGGCAGGTGCGACTTCCTCTGCCCAAACAACAGGTCTCAAGGCCACCACTCAAGCCGAAAGTCACGTCTGGAAAAGGTGCCCTGACCACTGAGCAAAGATGTTATCACCCTGCAGCAATTCCCTTCCCACTGCATGTGGAATAAACACTACCAGCAAATAATCAGTGCTAGTACCAATTATTGAACAAGTGGAAGAACACACTCGGCTACACACACAGAGGACAAAATGGAGTGGAGGAAGTCAAGAAAGAGCAACGGCAGGGTCCTGCTTCTCAGATCTGAAGATCTGTACAAAAGGTGTCCAGAGGTCATCTCAGTTTAGGGCTGTACTGCAGGTGGTGTGCTCAGGCAATCCCAGACAAAGAGGGGTCACATCGGCCCCTCTGGACAGCTGCACCCCATGCCCACTCCTGCCAGTCACCCCACTTTGGCTCTGAGTGCAGCCCCGTAATTACACCTGTTACTGATTAAAGGACAAAATACATGTGCAGTGCCACTGGATACTGCGCAGGAGTAAAGCAGCAATTATATTTATTGTATAATTTCCATTTGGCAATTATATTGATTGTACAAGGGAACGTACTGCATGATGGTGACAATTACAGTTGTGAATGTTTTCTGCTGGGCAGAATCCAAGTGGGTAAACAGGACTGCCTTGAGTTACTGACAGTCAGAAGGGGGAGTCTGGAATTTCCCTGTAATTCTTATACGTATTGACCAGAGATATTTCCTTAGGAAATACTGAGGTTTGAAAAACAGACCTTTCATGTTCTGAGAAGGAAAATCAATGAGAACCTTTCGGTATTTTGCATTGATGGGAGCAGATAAATGCAAAGGGAAATCAAACCCAGAGAATTAAGGAAAGAAGTGTGTGTGGATTAGTACCGGCGTGGCACAAGACCTCAAGCGCCAGGCCAGAGGCAGCTAGGAAACAAATACGGGCCATAAGAAACGGGGCCCTGCCTGAGGCCAAGGACAGATCAATTCTTAGTGGATCACATTTGCATAGCAGAATGCAGCCTAGAAAGGCCAGGGCAAGGGCTGAGAAGGGCACCCACTGGGAGGCCTGTGCACCCTGGGGTTCTCCTGGTGCTGACTCAGGACAAAAACCGGGGAGTTTTAAAAACACAGAGCAAAGTCGCTTTCAGCTGAGTCACCTGATTCATAAAAGGCACCTTGGTGGAACACATACCCGGGACTGCGCTTTGCTCTGCACTGTTAATGGCTTCAGGCTGGTAGTTAAGGGGGATGGGGTCGGAGTGACCCAGTTTGGGCCTTTTATCCTCAGGGGGTTCGGGAAGGAGCTTGGTGCAGTCTGCCTTGGAAGTTCCAGTGAGCAGGGAACAGGGTGGACACCGTAGGGGCATGGCAGGCTTCCCACACCTGACTGGCCAGGAGCCTAAGAGTGACCACAGGCGGCCGCTGCTCGGCCAGGACCATGGACCCGCTCCCAAGCATCATTAACACAGCACGACTTAGCACTGACACCTGCCCCTTTTACGGGCTAAGAAACCAAGCCCTCGGCAAACACTGCACACTTTCAGCCACGTTCATTAAATCTTCAAGAAAAACTTACACACAATACTCCGGTTTCTCTTCAGATCATATAAATCTTTCGCCTTTTACTAAAGATTTCCATGGATAGGAACAATTCTGAGTCTTAACCCAATTTTTTGAGGCCTTTCGATAGCAAGGCTAATTTAAAAAAAAAAAATTACACAAGTGTTCAAATTCCTGGCAGAGGCCACCTCCGGCTGACCGAGCAATGTCAGGACTCTTGCCAAGGACAGTGTGACACGTGGCTCATGTCAGCCAGGGGTCAGGGTTACAGGCAAGACCTGCAGTCCTGTGAAGGCTACGGCCCCACAGCCAAGCCCGTCTGCCCCTCTATCGGGGGCTGTTTGGACGGTGAGTACTGTGGGCTCCTGGATTAGAACCAAACCGAGACACTAAGAATGGCCAGAGAGGCAGTTGGAAAGAAGACCCCCACCCCAGACGTCACTCTTGCCTCACTGAATTCCCCAGCCCTAGAGTTACATGCCTCTGCTATTCTACTGGAGACATTTCAGAAGTTCTGTCTGCATCACAGCTAAAAGTTCCTCAGTGACCCAGAGTTACGGAGGGGCAAACTGGCCCACTCAAGGTCACAGCACAAGTAGGAAAGCTTGTCTGTGAATTCTGACACCAAAATCTCTCAACACTTTACCGTCTCCATTCCTGGGCAAAGTGAATAAATGCTGCATAGATATACAGAGGAGAAAAATAGAGGTTTCTGTAGTCACTCCTAATAAATTTACCAACTGTTGGTGACTAGACGAAATCTAAAACTGTTATCAACTTTGCCTATGGAAAACACCATCAAATCTGCAAAACAGAAAAAGGGAGTGTTTTTATTATCTATTTTAATAAAAATAACAATGGCCACGTACTGGTTTTTTTTGAGACAGGGTCTCACTGTGCAGCCCTTTGAACTCACAGCCATCCTCCTGCCTCAGCCTCCTGTGTGCTGGTATTACAGGTGTGTGCCATCGCACCTGACTTAGTGACTACGTACTTAATTGGAAAAAAATGTTTAAAATCTTATTATGAGAATGTTTAACATTTTAGCATTTTTCTCTTTGACTTGAACAACAATACATTTGTTAAAAAATTGTGACAATATGTTACCATTTTGTGAGAGATCATGGGGACACAGTGTAACATGACTTCCACAATCACATTATGAGAAATGTCTTCCTTTCACCAAACAGTTCTTTGGATAAAGGTGCATGATCCCATAGGCAAAGCCGGAAGTGGTCAGGATGGACCTGTGCTCAAAGACCCTTTCCTGATCTGCATGTTATACGGCTTCTTCATTGTTTATCTTGTTTAATTTTTTTTTACTTTTAAAAATGCCATTTATAAAGAAATTTTATTTTTTTAATAATTTTATTTAAAGACAAAAAAACAAAACAAAACAGAATAAAGGGTAGCAACAATACAGTATTCCAAGGAAAAAGGAAAAGAACAACAACAAAAAAACTAAGAAATTATTGCTTGACAAATTACATGCTGACTTCTTGGCAATAGTTGTTCAATTTACAAAGTTAAAACATGTAAAGTAGACATTCAAACAGTGAGACTGTTAACAAACAGTTCTACTACACAATCTGACAAAAACAGCAATATGGTCATCCATCTTACCCCTGCAAATATACATGCAATTGTATCAAAAGGGTAGAATTAAACACAACAAAACAGAGCAGGGTGGATCACAAGAAAGCAATGTAAGGGACAAAAATTTCAAAACTAGAAAATCAGTGATTTTCACTCTCTATCATATTGACTCTTGTTTTCTTCCAAATAGTTGTCCATATTGTCACATACAGGGAATTCACATGAAACAAACTAGTATGGAATTGATCTGAGCAGGACGAGGAGGGCATTACAGGTCTTCAAGACCAGACATTAGGGAAGCCATGAATGGCTGACATAGTGTCTCTCATTCTCCTCAATACAGCTGTCCATACCTTCATGTGTGTTGAGCTTAAAAAAGGCAAAGCAAGCTAAGATCACTTTGAACAAAAAGTGATAGTTTTGCTGGACTTCACATCATGACATTATGGAGTCAGCACTGGGTATTGTAGTGTCTCTTTTTCTTAAAAGTAGTTGTTCATTTCAACATGTGTTATATAGTTGGTTCTCGTAAACCATTTATAAGCTCTACACATGCATGAGTCTCTACATGTATATCTATCATTTCTGTATTAGAGGGAAAAACAAAACAAAGCAAGACAAAACAAAACAATTCCTAGAAAAGCATGAAGCAAAAAGTTATAAAACCACACTACAAGGTGATCTACAATGGTTACCACGGTGTATAAAGAAATTTTAGAAAATACATTTTAAAATTTCATAGGCTGGGTGTGGTGGTGTACACCTATAATGCCAGCACTCAGGAGGCTGAGGCAAGAGGATTGCTGCAAATTTGAGGCCAACCTGGGCTACAAAGTGAGTTCAAGGCCAACCTGAACTGTATAGTAAGACCCTGTCTCAAAAAGACACACACATACACACACACACACACACACACACACATATATGATGCTAACATTATTAACGTTTTGAAATAATTTTACATCTGTCATCTCCTAAATATGGCTACTAAAATTATAATGACGGTAATAACTCACTCAGCCTTCTCCTTAGGAAATCCTCAGTTTTTCACATTATCTCACTGCGTTTAAAGATAACATTCTAAAATACCCTTTCCTATGATGTTCAGTCTTCAAAACTTTTCTGCAAATGTACATTTAGAAATGCCACCTAAGTAAAAATAAACCAACGTGAAACAGTGATCGAGACTTCATCTCTGTACACTCATTCATTCATCTCTGTACACCCAAGCACAGGCCGGGATTTAAGACGCCCCAGCTACGATCTCCCAGAGACCTGGAGGCCTGGGGCAGACACCGTCAAACACACACAAACCCGACAGGCTGTGTGCTCACACCTGTCACTCTGCCCCCGGGAGGCTGAATCAGGAGGAGCGGAGGTGGACCCCAGACCCGGAGAAGCTGTGAGACCCTGAGGTCAATCCCGGGATAAAACAGAACCCGAAACACACCAGGACATAAACCAGGGAACCTCCTCTGACCACCAGACAACATCCAACACCACAGAGTCCTGGAGTTGTCGCTTTCTCACTCCAGGTCAAACTGCTGCTCCCTCAAAACGGGTATAATGGGAGGCGCTCTATAACAAGGGCGTTTCAGGACGCCGCGGGTCAACAGTGAACGGCGAGTTTGGAGCTGGGTGTGGGGCGCACAGCTGTAAACCCAGCACTCAGACCCAGGCGGGAGGGTTTCCAGTTCAAGGGCACCTGTGCTACATAGCAGATTCTGCCTTGAACAATAAAAGAAAATACAATAATTTTAGAAACATATATAAAAATGACTCTCCAAAGAACTTTTAAAAAATTAAATTAATAATGATCATGTTTCATATCCATTATCTAAATATGGAGCTAGGAGAAGCTGTCTTGTTTTCATCTGTCTTAATACTGTATGAGAAGATGGTTAAAGGCATCTCCGTGCACCGCAGGCAGTAAATGAGAGCCTGTGAATGGTTAACCAAAGTTCTGTTCCCCTTCCTTTACCTCGTGACAGCCTCGGAATGCACCAGGGTGTACGTGTTACAGATTGATCACACTACACTCTAAGGAATTCTCAACATCTAGCTTCTAAAAAAACACATTCGGAATGTTTTATCATATTGATTAACTTCGTTTATATTAAAATAAAATTGATATATCCAAGCAAATTGAACGACAAGTGCCTACCACAAGGTCTCCTCCAGCTGTTGGGTGAGGGCTCATCTGTCTCTCTTCTGGTAGGAAACTGGGTCAGTTAGGTGACCGGCGATGCCCAGGAAGTAGTGACGACCCTGAGCCCGTACAATGAGCGCCGCACACTCCCCAGGTCCTCGTGACTGAGCCTCTCTGCGTGAGGGCGGAGCAGCCCAGAGGCCGGGAGCCCCGAAGCCTCAGGAGTCTCTGTAGCACACACTCGCGTGCCCAGAGGTCCAGCCGGACAGATGGGTGGACGGGACACAGACGCCGCAGAGCTGCAGCTTCTGGCTGTTTACACTAATCTGGAGCCAGTTGGCGATTTTTGATTGATCTGTTCAACCCCAACAACAACACTGAAATCCATGCACTCTGCACATGACAGAACATCTGCGGGTCACCTGCCTGCCTCCCCAGCACAGTGAGGGACGGGGTCCAGGTGTCACTAAGGCCCACGCTCCTGGCACACCAGCTGCCGCGCAGTCTACTTGTGCCCAAGTATTATACAGACCGGTTGGGTTCACGTTAAAATCCTGCACCACAGTGGACATGGACCTCAGGGGTCACAGCCCGCGGGACTCTTCCTTCCTATGTCCTGCATGGGCACTGTGATGTGAGGACAGTGCAGAAGCTAAGCACCTATGCAAAAGGGCTATCTGAGGCACTTCCGGGCCCTGACCAAAGGAAAGGTTAACTGTCTGCAGCAAGAACCGCACAGCGGCTTCTCTGCGATTCCCCTGGCTTCCTCTTCATTAGCAGGATTTAAACAGGCGTGAGGAACACTCGGGCAAAGGCAGGAGATATGGTCTGTTCTCTAACAACAACGCTGTGAGTTTATACTCGCTCCGGGCTTCTGCTGCAGAAGTTACCTGGTTTCACATGAATGAAACCACAAGTGGTTTATTCACTCTGGTGACTCCTAAGGATTCGATGCCCACACACGCCTTTAGGAAGGGATGAAATTCCTGCCCGTGCCTAGTAACAGTGCATGCAAGATACGCAAAATACCTGACATAACTGCGAGGAGAACTTCCTTGTCAAAGAATGTTTTAAAAATAACTGTGCGATGCCAGTTAGAAAGTGGGCAATAGTACCTGGTGATAAACCAGGACGACCCTTTGAGCTGTGTATAAAGTGTGTCTTGACCTCATTTCAAACTTCAAAAAGGGTTAAGAAGTTAAGATATTCAAGCAACTCGCAACTCGAGCAGTTTTAGAAATGATTATGAAACATCCTGCAGCAGAGACTGACCTTTACTACTAGCAAATTGCTCGCCTGACCCACAGGTGCCTGTGTCTGCCTGAACTGGAGGAGAGGAGTGGTGGTGACTTCTCCACAGGACACAAGTCAGCTAATGAATACATGGCGCACTTGTGTATAAAGAAATGCCGGTCCTCGTGGTACGGCTTCCCGTTCCAGTGGGCTGGGCTGGAGGTGGCAGAAGGACACATTTTGGTTTCAAAACAGTGATTTTAATTTGGAGTTCTCTTTTCCACACAAACTTAATTATCCTCTGGGAAGAGGACATGGACGCTGATTATCTGTACTCAGAGGGAGCTCGGAGACCGAAAGACAAGAAAACAAGACCCAGCGGAGTGAAAGGCTGAGCAGTGGCAAAGCTACTCATCTAACTTACACCACACTCCCCTAAGACAGCTGGGCGGGTGTGCTTTGTGTCTGCCTGACACACAAAACGATGTGTAATCCGTCCTCTGCGAGGCTTTCTGTTGGTTTGTTTTCCCTTCTCATTATTTTCTGTCAAGGGCCTGACAAGAAAGCTCCCCGGAAAGGATCCCCGGCCAAGCTGGTCCAGAGCCTAGACCTCCCCGGCTGGCCTCTTGTTTGCTCTTTCACAAACTCCACTCCGGCCTCTTAAACAGTTGTTTACTGATCTCTCCCGGAGGGTCACAGGTAATAGGCGCAGGACGCTGCTGCCTCTTAGCTGCACTGTGGAAAGCACTCAAAGATGCCCTGCCTATTAATTTGCAGCTTAATTGGAGTGAAATTATGTAATTAAGCATCTCATTTCAAATTAGCTATAAATGTTTACTAGCTCACAGGGATGAGACTTCAAGGGGGTCCCTCCAGTCCTCCTTGGTTTTGACAGTAAGTCAATGCCTTCCCTTCTTTTTTCCTAGTTAGAACTGCAGGATTCTAATGAAGTCTGAAGATAAGTTCCATAAACCAGTCAGATATCAGTTTATTTCCATTTTATAGACGTGGATGAACTCTCCCACGAGACCACATTCTTCCTCTGAGAAAGTTTTAGACCTACAAAAAATCAATTTGCTTCCAGAAAGTGAATGACAAATCCATTAAATATCCAGTTTGCAGAATTTAAGAACTGTGGAATTGTTAACCCTAAGGAGGAATTAGAAAGTGTTCTATGATTAACGGTTCCTGGTTTCTTCAAGCACCCTTCAAAGACTGTGAAGCCGGTCCCTACCACAGGTACACCGCCATCATGGCCCTTGGAACCTCGCCGGTAACTAAACCTGCTACACTGCATTGTCAGTGGGACCTTTCTGCGTGGAGAGGCCCCAGCCTGACCACTGAGCCACGCTCTGACCAATGAGTGACAGCAGACAGAAGTATGGGTGTGACTTCCACATCGTTTTCCCAGGAGCCAAGTCCTTGGCCTCAGCTTCTCCATTCCCTTGTGTAAAATGCATCCTATTGCAGGACTTACTCTGTGGGTGCCTGTGACCTCTGGAGATTAGGGAGGATTCCTGCCTTTAGTAAACCTGTGGAACAACCCTCTTTCCTGCCCCCACCTCTGTAGGGAGCCGCATGATAGCCTCACTGCTGCCGCCCCATCCCGCCCTCCTGTGGGCATTTGGTGTGTCTGCCTACATTACCCATGATCCTCTCTGCCTGGCCGGACATGACTGCGACCTATCCGGTCTCTCCACAACATCTCTGCCTGATGACAACTTCCTGCCCTCACCCTATATAAACCATGTTCACTTCCTCAATAAACGAGACTTGATTGGAACTGCTCAACTTGTCTCCATCTCTC